>JALIZH010013629.1:0-54376 GCA_030522465.1 Rhipicephalus appendiculatus
GGGAATGCGAAAGAAATCATCTACAAAAAGTACCCCCCTTCCCCCCCCCCCCCCCCCCCCAAACCATCGTCAGACGAAAAAGAGCGCTGCACATGCTGAGGTATAAACAAGATGATAAGCTAATTTCCCAGAAGCCAATATAGGAGTGCATTCACTGAGTGGAATGAATGCATTTTTTGTGCCGTTTAATTAAGTGTGGGGGGTCGGTTTGCTCTTTCAGTTGCGAAAAATGCACTTCTGGCTACCTGTAAGCCCAAGATTTTCATTCATGCTTTATTCGAGAAAATTTTACGAAACTGTATTGGCCAGGAGACATCACAAAATGTCCGCAAGGTGCCTAAGCTATGTCACTAAGGCAGCAGTCACAGCAACGTAATGGCTTTCATATCAATTGTAGAGCATGCTGAAAGGAAGAATAGTCGTAATGCAGTACAACTATGATCGCGATACATATAGAATACACAAAGGAAAATAATGGTAAGGAGTCATTATCGATAGAGCGAGGATAGCATCATGTATTTATATATAAGCATAGCATAAAGTATTCCACGACGGCGACAAGCTCTAAGCAAAGAAGACTAGATGCCCAAATATGAAGAAGGAGATGCAAGTGCTGCGGCAGATGGTCAGAGATGGTTCCACCCACAGGGAGGCTGCTGCAAAAGTGAGACGTCGGCGTTCTCGTCGCAGGAGAACTTCTAGGAAATCTGCAGCCGAGGCCAGGGATGCGCAGCTACCGCATACCGCGCACCCACCACCACAAGCGCTAATAAGTGCCAGCAACAAGCACCCTCAGAAAGACACGAGAATATTCGGCCCACCTGACACGTGGCCAGCCCTGCCGTCGATAAATCCGCCAGCAGAGCCGCAGCATCGCTCGTTGAAGGTTACTTCCGAGCGAGTAGGTGGTGACAGTCACGATAAGGAAGTAATAGCCATGGTGAAAATGCTCATGGACACCATCCGAGTACTCCTAAATAATATTCAGACTCCGGCTGCTCACAGCGCACTTAAAATATTGGGTGCTCTAAACCCGGTGCTGACAAGTCTGGAGAAGCACCATGGCTCTTCCTCGGCAGCCCTTCCGTAAACAAGTCAAAGAGGCATCAATTTTCCAATGGAATGCCCGAGGCCTAAAACCCCGCATTTCGGAATATTCGGCCATTTGTATTCAAGCATTAGTTTCACAATGCGATACGGTTATCTAAATACGAAGCTTTCAAGTCTGCTACCTGCAATGACAACAGCAAGGTCATCGTTTATATCAGGTGCGAACTCACATATATTGAGCATCCTGTAACACCTGATGACAGCAACCAATACGTGTGCCTGACAGTTAAACGCAATAACCTGACTTTCACGCTAGTAGGTGTCTATATTTCACCTACAGGCCGCTTTGACCCTGGAAGATTAAGCGCTATTATATAGGCGACGCCTGGGCCATGGATTATTACCGGCGATTTCAACGCCCATCACCCGCTATGGGGAAGCCTGAAGATGGATCGTCGGGGAAGAAATGTGTCCTCCTTTGCATCTGATCATGAACTATATTGTTTAAATGACGGCTTTCTCCTACGTTTTTACGGGGTCTGACATATAGTAGCTGCCTCGACCTAACTTTTGTGTCACGTAGCCTGAGTGCCAAAGTACAGTGGTTTGCAGACAATGAAACCCATGGAAGTGATCACATTCCCACCTATATAAAGATCAGGGGCCTAAGCAAGTCGCAGATCACTGTCTCTTCACGGATCGACAGGTCAAAGTACAGGTCATCCACAGAGAAACGGTGCGAGCAAGATCAAGAAGGTTCTCTTGAAAGCCTAGAAGGTATAATTAAAGCGGCTACTCAAGAGGCTACGTGTAATTGTGCACCTTCGTCACAGTTTTGCGACTACGAAGTGGAATTGGAGCGTCTCCGAGCTATCCGCCGCCGTGCCGAACGACGGTATAGGCGCACGAAATCCATCTACGACTTGAGGGAGGCGAGACGTCTGCAAAAGAAGATTCAGCGTCGAATCAACGCACTCCAGTCGCTACGATGGAAATCATTATGCGAGTCGCTTGATCCCCACAAGCCTCTATCACAAACATGGAGAATCGTCCGTGGCCTACGAACATTACCACAATAGCATCGCCCGTTCAAATGCCTTGCTCTCTACCAAAGCCGACGTGAAATCGACGTAGCAGAAGACTTCTGCGCCAGGGTTGCCAGTAAGGGGTCCGGGTTCACCGCGAGTAACCTAGGAAACGCGCCTGTATCCAGAGACTCCCGGATGGACAGTCTATTTTCTATAGAGGAGCTTCAGGCAGCTTTGGCCGCATGCAAGCGTTCGTCATCTCCTGGACCTGATGGTGTCACTTACATGGCCCTTTCTAACCTCGGACAAGCCGCTCGACGTGCCCTCCTAGCTATATACAACGACTCTTGGTGCAACGGTTTGGTCCCTCCTTCGTGGAAGTCCAGTCGCCTCGTACCCCTGCTTAAACCAGGTAAATCTCCTCTGGACTTGGCCTCCTATCGCCCCATCGCGCTTGCCAGCTGTTTCGGAAAGGTGATGGAGAGGATGGTTCTGATTCTTCTAGAGTGGTACCTGGAGCATAACAAAATATACCCTGATGCTATGACTGGCTTTCGGCGTGGACGGTCTTCTATAGATAATGTTATTGACCTTGTCACGTCTGTACAACAACAAAAAAGCCAAAAGAGATTATGAGCGGCAATGTTCTTGGACGTTAAAGGCGCATACGACAATGTATTGCATGAAGCCATCCTGGACGCCTTGGGCAACATCAGATTGGGGGGGCCGCGTTTATCAATGGATCTACAGCTATTTGAAGGACAGAACCTTCTTCGTTCAGACAGAAGATGGTACAACAACGCACCATTGTACTTGTCGCGGTGTACCTCAAGGTGGGGTCCTGAGCCCCATACTCTTTAACCTGGCGCTCATTGGTCTTGTTGATGTTCTTCCGAGGTCGGTGCATCTGTCAATCTACGCAGACGACATCTGCATCTGGGCATCAGGGGTCACGCGTCTACACGTACGAGCCAGGCTTCAGAGAGCGGCTACACTGACATCGAGGTACCTTCAAGGACGCGGACTGGAGCTGTCTTCTGAGAAATGCTCGCTGGTGGCGTTTACGCGCAAGGTGATGACCCCATACGTCATCAGAATCAATGGACGCGCAATCAGCTATGAAAAAGACCCACCGTTTCCTGGGCGTAATAATAGATCGAGACTTGTCCTGGAGCCCTCACATCGCCTACATGAAAAAGAAACTCACCATGATCACCCACGTCTTAAGGTTTCTTGCGGGAAAATCCTGGGGTGCATCTGTACGAGCGATGCTTCAACTATATACTGTACTTTTCCTCGGCTTCATGCGCTACAGCCTACCTGTACTGGGCAGGGCCCGAAGAACAAACGTAGGCATCCTCCAGTCGATACAGGCTCAAGCACTGAGAGTATGCCTTGGACTTCCGAGATGCGCATCCTCAGCAGCGACTGTTGCCATCGCTCGTGAACACCCTATCGCAACATACATTCGCGTCGATGCTTTAAGAACGCACATAAGACAGGCCACCCGGATTCCATCGCACCACCTCGCCTCCCTTCCAACTTCTAGGCCACACTCTGCGTTCAGCACTATTATTGCTTCGTATCGCATGGTGATTCCCGAGAATTTCACGCCCGCAGCAAGACCACCGTTACCGTTGTGGTGTTTACATCCACTGGACGCCCTGACAACCATTCCCGGAATACAAAAGAAAAAGCATTCGTCAAATTTGGCCCTAAAACAAGCCACACTACTGTTCCTGCATGAAAAACACAGCGGACGCATTCACATCTACACGGACGGTTCAGTTTCTTCTGAAAGCTCGGCCGGGGCAGTGGTCATTCCCGAGAAATCCATCACTATAAAATTCAAGACGTCGCACTTGACATCATCGACGGCTGCCGAACTCGCCGCCATCCGTGCTGCTCTAGAGTTCGTAGTTGAAGAACCGCTACAGGCATGGTCAGTCTTTTCCGACTCCAAAGCAGCCCTTCAGTGCATTATGTCGCCATATCGTCATGGACCAAACGAGCAGTTAGTCGCTGACATAAGACTACTTCATCACCGGGCTGTAGAGAAGCAGCACAACATAACCTATCAGTGGATACCGGGCCATTGCGGTATCTACGGAAATGACCGTGCAGATGAAGCCGCCCCATCTGCTCATGATGCTCTCCAATGTGCAGCTATACCATTATCGAGAACGGACGCCGCTACGAGGCTTCGTTCACTTGCACGGGAACTGACACTGACACAGTGGAACTCGACGGAATTCACCAACGCCCGTCTTCACAACTTGGAACCCAAATCTACAGCTCCGTCTTCCGTCGGGAATAACCAGAGCCGAGGAGACGCTCTTGTGCCGCCTGTGGCTCGGGGTGGCCTTTACGAATGCTTATTCGTTTCGAATCGGAATGGCCAGCAGCCCGACATGTGACAACTGTGGCTGCGAGGAGACCGTCGCCCATCTTCTCTGTGACTGTCCTCGCTTCAGTGCGCCAAGAAAAGAACTTAAAAAGGTGCTAGATGGACTGGACAATCGCCCATTGTCGGAGGAACGGGTCTTAGGACACTGGCCGAGACCGTCCTCGGCACGCAAAGCATTGAGAGCTTTGTTGCGCTTCTTGCGGGCAACTGGTCTCAGAGACAGACTCTAAGCAGTGTCGTTTATCGTATTAGTGTTTTCCTTTTTTCTTTTTTTTTCTCCTTTTTTATAATATCTCTTTTCTGTCATCTTTTATTCCCCTTACCCCCCTTCCCCAGCACAGGGTAGCCAGCCAGTCTGAGAACTGGCTAACCTCCCTGTCCTTCCTTTTCTCCTCTTCCTCCTCCTCCTCCTCCTTGGCATGCGGGTTAGGCCTCCCTGAAATACACAGTCGAAAGAATTTTGCGCGCAGATACATTAAAAGCGAATATATTGTGGGCGCCACATATAACTCTCTCAACGCCTGTAGTCAGCGCGGAGGGAACCCTTCCGGTTGAAAGCGACGGCTTCTCGCGGCTTTCCTTGCGGTGTTTGAATTCATCGACGTTGCTAAGCTAGCCCAGCGCCCTTAACACCGCTCTCATTTCGTGACCGTGTTGGTTCTCTCGTTGCTTCGTAGGGTCGTCCTTCTTTTCTTCTAGCCCCATTGCCCGGTGAGTGCGGTTGTGTGGTGTCATCACCTTAGAGTCACTTGCTGTACAGCGCAATACCTCCTTTCCTATGTTCATTGAGAGGTTCCGCTCTCTTCCCTGCGCGTTACGTCAACGGACTCCAATGTTATTTTGTTTTCTTTCCCTCAAACGTTGACCGTGCTGACGGATGGTATAGGCAGGCCGCACCTCCGATCACGTGCTTGTCGCTGCATGTGCGGCCAGACGTTGGCGCGATCTGTATGCATTGTGGAGGTCCTCCTATCCGCTGTTTGATTTCCCTCGTCGCACACGTACGGGCTCAGGGGCGCGTTCGGTTAAGTGTATCTAGGTAGACGCGTATTCGTGCTATGTGTCGTTGGGCTCTCACGTCCTCTGTAATTGACTTGCATTCGATCGTGTGTGCACGTCAGTAGCATTCATGAAAGAACGCCTATGATTCCCGTGCTCCAAGCTTCGGAACTAAACGCTATACAAAATCTTCCTAACGTATGAGGCTTTTTATAGCATTCCATAATTAATCGAATGAATGAGGCACGAAGGCAGCGATGTCAAAAAGGCAGTGGGGCGAAACTTTGGCCCAAATCAGCGCGGGTGCGCTGGGTTAAGAAGGCGACCATTATACATTCTTCTGCAAGTGCGCCATTCATCCCAAGACCTCAACCAAGCTTTTTCTAAAGCCGGCGTGTTTATTTAACTACAACTATTACACACAGGGACAATAGGAAGACTCATCCGATCGAAACGCGAGTCGTTCTTTATTAATATGTGCCATCGACCAATAGCAGCAGTCAGCTCAATTACGAAATTTCATTCCCGCCAAAAGCTTGAAGAGGACGCGCTTTAGAAAGTGGAAACTCCGTGGTCAGCTTGTGAATTTTATGCTCTGTGCACGACAACAGGAATTTGATTGAGCTATTTAAAGCCGCACTCGCTATCCTTAGAATGCGTTTTTCAGCGTGGTACGGTATTATTAGTTAAAATCTGCTCACCGATGAAATTAATCTGCAGTAAGTGTAGACGTGTTGGAGAGAAATTCGTTTGTCTGGGAGAAAATTTCTAGAGCTTGAGCTGGCACTAACGAAATTTTAAGGTATACTCCCGACCAGCCCCGTAGCCGGGAATTTTTTTCGGGAAGGGGGGGGGGGGCACTTGTTGAAGGCCTTGAAATACCGCTATTTTCATTATTTATTCTCGGTAAAACACCCCCCCCCCCCCCTTCTCCATCCGAATTTCGGGGGAGGGGGGCTACCCCCCTCCCCCCTGGCTACGGGCCTGCTCCCGACACTGCGAACCGTCTGGACTACATTGGCAGCTGATAGCTTCGCCTACAAAGTCCGATGTTTGTGGTTTTCGTCTGATATTTGCCGGGACAGCAAATAGGGCCCCATAGAGAGCCAAAGTTTAAAGAGAACTGGATACGTGAAGTCATGCACGGGGTATCAAAGGCGACTTGCCGCTGTAGCCGATAGTTGAATAGAAAGAGCCGCCTTTATCAGGGCACTGAATGTTTTCACTTGCAGCGCATGAAATGTGTAGATCTTTCTAGGTTTCGCGGATTGATACTTCCTGGACAATACAACTAAAAAAAAAAAAAAAAAACCAAGCTGATCCCTCAGTGTCTCTCTCGAAAGCACACAAAGCTTTAATGACATGACATAACTCACTGCTCTACTCTCCAGCTTATTCAAATCCTCCTCTCTCGTTGGGCATTGGTTACATATACTACCCACAATATATGCACTGAAACTTTGCCAAGCAAAGCAGTTGGTGCCTTGTTGAGGACCAGTATTCTCGTCCAAACTTTAACGCCACTTTTTTCATAGCGAAAGTTGTGCGTGCAGGTACGAACACCAATTCAGGCGGACCGACAACACAACAGCTGTCTGCTTTTTTGAATACGTATTGCATGTTGTCCTTCACTTGTGTCTATGTCCGAAGCTTATTTTATTTTCGGAATCGCTACCAACTAGCTCAGGTTGCTGTCACTCTAAGTGATGTTTCTAGTTTGACCACTGTTGAACCGCACACTATCCTAACTAGAGTGTAGTGGTGCACTAGAATGGGGGGAGTAGGTCCACTGAAGCGGGTGGCAAGCGGCGAGGGTGAAGCAAAAAAAAATGCCCCCCACCTCCCCGAAGGGAATCGTGAGGAAATGCGAATGCATTTCGCGCGCGCTTCACTCCATTTATATATGGTGGTTGTGGTTCGAAGAAGGAAAAGGCGCCTAATTTCTGCAGCCCGGTCGGGAGCACGGCGCAGCGCCTGTTTTTTTTTTTAATCGCGGTAGCTCCGCTGAGCTCCCGCGATGCGAGCGCCCTCACGCGCCAGAGCGCGCTCCTCCTCTCCACTTTGCTAGGGGCGAGGATAAGCGCGCGCGCCCGCAGCTTTTGCTATGGGAGAGAGAGTGAGAGCGGAGAGATAACACCTGCCGGCGCGCGGACACCTCCTCAACCTATCCTCCTCCCCGCGGACAACGCCGGCCAACGCCGGACAACGCCGGACAACGCCGCCTGACATAGCCCGACTAAGAAATGCATTCGCATTTAAAAAACGCTGAAAATATGCGGTGGCGCTGCAGCCGCATTCACCTGAAACTGCCGTCTGCTCCGGTGGTTGGATCAGTAGCCGGGGTAGAGGTCTGGCGAGAGCGCCGAGCTGTCGTATGATCGACACGGCATATGGTATCTAGCGAAATAAAGTGTTGCCTTCCATTAGTAGATGTATTTCTGAAACGTGGTGCGACGCCATGCACGGCCTGCTACAGCAACAGTGCGGGCTACGCCGTTTCAAACTATCCTAGAATGCTTACTGCAAGTACAGTTGATAAGTGCCCACTACGCCGTAATTATTCCTTTTGCTAATTAGCGAAGGGCCCACTACGCGTCCGTAATGCAACACGCGCACCTACGCAGCTGCTCACTTTGTTGATGCTTGTGCCGCTGACGATGGTTAAGTATGTCTGAGTGCTTTGTAATGGGTGAGCCTTTAAAACACCGACTCGTTTCGCAGTTCACATGTTTTGACACCTGGCGTGATTCTGCGCTTCTGCCATTCATACACGTTTTTTTTTTTTTTTTGTTTAGAAGCGGTTTCAAGCAATAGCGTCGCTCAGCGGCAGAATACGTGCATGCCACGGAGACGGCCTGGGTTCGGTTTTCACTCGAACAGAGAGTTTTTATTATTTATTTTATTTTATATGCGTCTTTCTGGGTTTTTCCGTCATGGGCAAGAGGACGATCTTTCGCTCGGAACCAACAACGCCAACGCGGGAATTTCAGCGAAACCAGCTTTTTTAACGCCATTGCGTTAAAGCGCCTCAGCGCGGAGCCCTATGTGGACCCACTCCCCACTATAGTACACTCGATTCTTAACGTCACATGCGGCTTGCGGCAGTTAGTTTCAGCGGAGTGCTCGTCTCGGTATTCGCCTCGTGTGCGACCGATGGCGGCGCTGCGAACGGCGCTCCGGTGACGCAAGGGCGGGGATTCGGCTTTTGTCGTCTGCTACGCTCTGGCTAAAACAGCAGCATTTTCGTTATAATTCGCTCGCGTCGCACGGCGTTTCTCGACTAGTAGCTGCATTTTCTTCTAATGATATTTCTTGAGATTACTGCTAGCATTACAGGAGCTTAAGAAACGTTAACATTTAACATATCTTCTGTATACCCACAGCCATTGCGGTCAGGTTCATGCCCCCGAGTTCGTAGCGTCACTCACTGGGCTGGATGGCGATAAAATAGCTTACGTGAAAGCGCGAACGCCCCCGCCAAGTGAGTTAAAGAGAGTCTACGCTGCTTTGAAATTGAAGCGCGATCAATTTTGCGGCTTATTCGCAAAAATCAGCGTTGTGTAAACAGACTTCAGTTGAACGAAAATTCACGCTCCACTCCCAATTGTAGTCATGTGGACTTGTGCAGACACGGCAGCCGACAAAACGAAATCGATAACTTCATCGACCAGCGGGTTGCTGCAGACCACTAGCACAGATTGGGCGAGCTGGATGCAAATAAGATCGCTCGGAATGAAACGCCAGCAGTGGTGCGCGTGGTACAGTTCGACTCTTATGATTAGAGATAGATACGTTCATGAGCCGCATTCATGTTTTCGATCGCGCAGTGCTGCCTACTCGACTGTGCGAGCCTGCCAATGGTAATGACAGGATGGCGCGCGCTATATTTCTAATACTTGGGCAACGCGATCCGCTGTAGTGTTCGCGTTTAATTTGACACCGATAGTACAGCTTGGTAAAAAGTAGGAAAAAACGGCGAATGTGTCCAGGAAGGGGAGAAAGAGAGCTCTTTCTCACCATTCTTTTGGCACCTGTGGCTGATTATTGCTATTCTTTACCATGCTGTAACAAGATTAAATATTTTAAGGTGAGCGATTCCTCATCAAATGCGAAAATTCACCGTCGGCGTCCCCCGTCGCCAGCGTCAACACGAGTGATGCGAAAATTCATCACATTATCATGTCATCATGACATTCCAGACCGCCAAAATTTGCGACGTCATAACGTCACGTCACATGATTACGTCATCACATGACATAGTCGCTTTGCATTGCCTCCGTGATTGGTGGGCCGATCTCGGAGGCGATGCAAAACCAGGTGATCTGTAGAAAGCTTCAGTGCAAAACCACGTTACGTCCAGAAAGCATTCGGAGGGGAGCGGCGAAGGAACAATACATCGACTCAAGAAAAAGATGGCTTTCGCCTTTGAGTCATCTTAGGCAAATGCATAAGGAACTCGAGTCTTTTTAGTACACTGATCGCACCAAGACCTATCAGGAGTCGACCGTTGAGGCTGATTTACAGTATTTTATTGCAAATACATCTTCTTACGACTTTCGGTGCGAAATCGTTGTATTTATCAACGTTGGTATGATTACACTAATTCTGTTCAGCATATTTTCAGACCACCATGAACGAGTGAACAAACGTCGATTTATTAGCGTAAGGGTTAAAATATGTTGAAAAAAAAAGAACAAAAACAAAGGAAAATCACTCTGGACAACCTAACAATATTTCATATCCCCTTCGTGCATCCCCTTTAGACTCACCCTGTTTATTTCGTGTTTCAATTGAAAGAACTTACGACGCGCTTACACAGCAGCTGCTAAAAATGTGGATTTAATCAAACGTTGTTGCCGGTAACGCCATTTAATTTATTTGACTGACATCACACGTCGTTTGTCATTCTCCGAACATAGGAATTGACGCGAAGGAGCAGGCTTGGCAACCGAACACGCCAGCACGCGGTATACATTTATTGCGCTTTAACGCAGACATGGAAGCTGAAGCCCGAACGCTGAAGTCAGTGATCGAAAACGGGCAGGAAAATCATTTTGAGTGCGCCACGGCCATAGAACAGTCGCGAAAAGAAAAATTCAGCATAGAAGTAGATGTGCACATGGATGGCTAGCAGACGACACCAGGAGCAATGGACACAGAACGTGCTCCCGACGGCAACTCCGCTCGATTTCGCTGGGCATTTGGCTTGAACATTCAGTACAAATCGCTTTGTGAACTTGCCCACCAATATTTCAATAACTCGAGCACGATAGACAGGCCGGCAGCGTCGAGCAGCCTTCACGTAGCGAGCGCGCGCGCGAAGAGCTGCATCCGAGTCCTCTCCCTGACGTCACACGCGAGAGGGCGCCACTCAAAGATCTCGAGGCGAATATATGATGTATCTGATATTTACTGACGTGATTCAACACGCCGCGTTCTTTTACCGTAGTCAAAACGACATATTCACGGGATATAACGATACTTTTACCTAGTGACATTGCGCAACTTTCGATTGCGGCAATAGATAGCTTGCTGTGGCATTACGCGAGTATACCTGAGTTCGTAATTTTAACAGATGACCTCTTGACATGTTACGGCAGTGATGTTTCTCGTCTAGTTCTCATGCAATTCGAAATTTCTGGTTTCAGATCCCACCGACGGAAAGGGTGGATTTTTCGCCGACTTTAATTTTTAACATGGAAGTGTTTTATGCCGAGGTCCACCAAGATTTCACTGACGTATTTCCGTCACGGAAATGACGTCGAAAACATGCACAAGATCATATGGCAAAGAAAGAAAGTTCCGTCTACGGAAGTCGAACCCTCGACCCCTCGATCCGCGACAACAGATGCCGGCGCGCTATTCACTGCGCCGTTGGTCACACACCCTAGAGGCTTTACAAACGCACCTTTTATATCTAATACTTTCCTCTCACACCACTCTTGGTCGGTGGGGTGGTATCGCCTTCTGGGAGTGGTAAGTGAAGTAACACACCATGACCGTGGACTCCACGATTAGCTCCTGCAACGCGCCGTTGCTACGCGTCCGTTCCCATTCGGTGTGCATCCCAATAGGAAATGTGCAGTTATGTCAACGCCTGAACACACTGTGAAGTGGCGACCCTAGCTTAAGCGGCGGCCTCACTCATTTATACCAAGAATAGCTCTGCGACCCGGGCCCGCCTCGCTTGTCTGTAACACCGCGTTCCTCGCTTACGCTCGCTCCGAGAAAAATCGCAGCCGGGCTACAGGGGGGACGCGACGCGCGTTGCGTTTCCGCCTAATCCAGTCGTGGTGTTCAATAAATTTTTAACGTGCCGTGGGATGGCGACCTTAGCCCAAGTTCGGCGTTCAATCAGCGACGCTCTTCTGGCTGTCACACCGCTTTCTCTGATTACGCTCTCACCGTTAAATACTACAGCTACCACTAGGGTTTGCTTCAATCATTGATCATGGAGGTTAGTCGTCTAGGGTGGAGATGTACCACCATGCGTGAACATTGGGTGCATCCACGTTAAACGGTGGTATAGCTGCCAAACACCAATAGGCACTCTGCAAGCTTTCTTGCATCAATGTGGAGTAAACATTGAAATACTTCAGTAAACACGTTTTACTTTCGTGTTGTACCGATTTGTATTACTCAACCATGTCTTTTTCCTTTGAAAAATGAAAAATCCGTTTCAGTGCAGCTGAAAAAACAACAAGTAATGTCCCCTGTGCTTTCATTATCTTAATTGTCTGTTGGTTTCATGAGTTGTGTTTTTTTTTTACTTCAGTGAACAAAAAAAAAAAAAAGACACCCTTGATTTTTCCTTCTTTTCGAACTCACTTCGTTTAGGTATGATGCTCGCCTTTAAAATTAATACATTTTATGTTGCCATTTAAAGCACGTGTTGACATAAATAACCCAGGCAAAAGTAACAAAGAAAAAAAAGCGGCGTTGAGTGTCCCGCCTTATATTAATTTCGAGATAGGCAGGAATCAGCCGTGTTCCGTTGCTTTAGTGCTTTTGTAGAAGTTAATGCCTTGTCGTCATTCTACAGCGATATCCAAGCAATGAAAACCAAGCCCACACTTTAACTCTGAATTGCCATAAAAATTTAGGATGTTCACCGACACTCATCTTTTTTCGTTCTATCCACCTCCAAGTGCTTATTATTCCTGTAACCCCAGAAGACATCCCATGCATCTTAATTGCCTGATTAGCAGTAAATTACACTTGCACATAACTGACGTGATAAAGGACAACCTAAGTCCGCATCCTGTTGCATTGGTATGCAATCACAATTCAAACAACAATCCGCCAGTGGGGACCAAGCACACAACTTCGGAATTATGGATCCACTGCTTAACCGGCTATACGGTGGCGACCGTTCCCTTGTCCACCTTGCTGCGTGTTTCTGCACGTGTGAACGTAGCACGTGATCTTCAGGACTCACTTGAAGGATGCAAAAAACAAGGAATCAGAATAAGTGGGCGAAACGGGAGCACGTCTGGTCGCTTGTTCCTTGCGCACTTCAGTTCAATATGGATTCCAACTCTCCCCAGTATCCAGTAGTTTCTTAGATCTGCAGAAGCGGGCTGCTAGCCTAAAATTAAGTCACTGTTAATTCACATGTGAGTCACCTTGAATTCATTTAAAATTTTTCTGCACTGTTAATGCATATTTCATTAACCTTAATTCGCTTTATATACATATTATTCACATTCGCTGATGTGCCATTCATATTTAATTAAGTTTAGTCTGTATGTGTTTCAGCCTTAACTCAAATTTGAATCAACTTTATACGCTTATTTTCGCATTTTATTCACCTCCTGCTCTTAATTATCGCTTATAAACACTTCGCACCCTCTTACCACTTCAATCCACATTTTATAATTCTAATTTTCACCTTTTACACATATAGGTTATGCCTGTATACGCCTACATGTTTTTGCCCGTGGCCATTCATGTGCACGTCACCGACACCCGCATTTTTTAAATGCGAATCATTTCTTTGCGTAGTGTAAGCACTTTTGCGTTTCTATCTATCTATCTATCTATCTATCTATCTATCTATCTATCTATCTATCTATCTAACCGCCTACCACTGGGTGCTCTCGTGATCGCCTCCTTAACTTGGGGTAGACAAAAATTGGTATGGGAAGGTAAGAGGTATTGACGAATATGTATGGTTGGTAATTACACGAATAACGTGAAAATTCTGCCGCGTACGTCGTCAAACCCATTCCTGCAGACACGTGTGGCGCATACCCGTATGCCTACGGCTCGCGGTATGCGGGTATGCGCCACAGGTGCTTGACAATTTATATCTACCCAGGAACGGCGAGGACAAACATTAGCAATTTAAATGCGAAAGCGTTAAGAAGAACTGACGGCGGCAGCGTTGACCCAACGAATACAAATTATAAATATCAGGGTCCCAGCAGGAATCGAACCCAAACAATCTGCGTGGCAATCAAGTATTCTACCACACAGCAACGCCAGGATCTCGGAACTGCTTTGGAAAAAGACCCTATGCAGGCGTAATGTTGGTGAAACGTCAATTGTGGTTGCAGTGCTGGCTGGCTATCTAATTTTATAAACAATACATGTGTACTCTTATGAGGCAGGCGTCCATGTCGGATTAGCGTTAGTTGTATACTTAAGCGCCATCCACTGCAGTTGGTCCACGAAGCACTATCCAGGGCTACCATCCTCGCAAGCACAAGTGCTACATTTCAGCTTACCGCTTCTGGTGTTGGTAATACCCAATGTTTCTGTTGGCGTCGTTACGCAACTGTAATCAACTGGTTACATGAAACATATGCGTCTGTTCAACATAAATCTGTGCGTGCAACATTGGTACATAGCTTTAGCGTCATTTCGTAACGTTTTGCTCAATAAAAAAATTACAGCCCAGTCACCTTGCTTCCACATGCTTCGCATAACATCGATTCCCATGGTACTTGTAGTACTTGGGATCTGCCAAATTTTTTTACTCATGAACCATATAAAGCTTTTGCTTTCGTAAACCGTAGCATGGTACATTACGTATTCAGTGCAAGCGTTGATTGCCCCCATCAACGCTTTTCACTTAACAAGTGCGTACCAGCTTAGGCTGGTTATCCATGAAACCCCATTGTTAACACAAAGTGCTCACAATGCCTCTCGCTTGCTGATAAATTTGCATATTTTAGTTCACATTCTGTGGTGCATAATAAGGAAAACTAAAGCACTTCACAAAAGCAAAGCCATACTCGTGCACGCGCTCGGCTTCGCAATACTTTATGCTCGCAGGACCGGGCACTACCAGCGCAGAGTGCGCATTCGTAAATACCAAGGAAACCTATGATGGAGATGGCCGCAAGAGGGACGTTGTGGAGAGAGAGAATACGCTGAAGTCGTGTGATGTACGCTCCTGCTGACGGCCAGTGCGTCGCTGCCGCTGGGTGTGTCAGGCGCGTCTGCTATGGCGGAACTGAGGACCGAGACAACACCGACGCAGTCTTCTTCCACAACTTGTACAATGCTAAGAGACTGCCCATGATCACTCACACTATCAAAACGCTTGCACACAGTTCGCACGTTTACCATCACGCACATCATGTCACCTACTCCATTAAAGTCAGCGTCGTGTACCATGTTCTTTTAACAGCGAAACTGTTTAAGGGAGCCGTAATTTGTGCAGTTTATCCTGTTTGGCCTGCCCTGCGTGGTCTATTACTTATGTGCCACAGGAATTGCGTAAATCCCACTAATCACCTCTGGTCCACTAAAAATGAAGCAGACCGCAGTTAGAATAACACGAGGGAACGGGAAAAGGCAACAACGGCTGCGAAAAGACCCCGAGCCGATGGAAGGCCTACGCCAACGACGACATGCCTGTAGATCTATGATAGCTGCGAACGAATGCTTTCAGCGCGAGTTCCTGTCTCTGGAGTTTGGGGCATCCGTGTCGTGACTGTGACTGTCGATAAGTGCGAAAGCTTGGTTTCAGCGCGAGTTTCTGTGTCTGTAGTGTGGAAATCCGTGTCGTGTCTGTGACTGTCTGTGATTTAACTCCAACCTCTTTTTGCGTTGAGAGCAAACGTAGAAACAACCTATAGCGTAGAAACAGCCTAGCAACGATCGAGAAGCAACCTAAGAAGAACCCTCATCACCTGCCTAAGGCCTAGAAACAAGCAAGAAGCAACCGGATTGGCCTTCAAAATAGTCCAGTTTTGCTGTGCCAAGCCTTGCGCGGCTTAGTGCATGCTTCGACAACTTTTTTAAAGTGCGTCCTCTGAGCGCGCGACTGTACAGCATCCAATAATTTTTAGTCTCCCGACGTGGGAACTGCCCGCGGCGGCTCCTGCCCCGTAAGGAGGCTTTCCGAGTCGCCCCTCAGGACTACAATGAAGTTCATTGTCTGCCTGTCTGTCCTGCTAGTCCGCAACATGTCGCGAGTATCCAAAAAAGTATTGAGAGCGCTAGAGTGGGCGGGGGTGCGGCACTCTGCCAATTGCACGGTGGTGACGGGACAACGACACTAAAGGCTGCTTCACACCGGCGACTAGCACCGGTTGCGCGACCAAGTTAGTCGCTTTGCGACTGGTCGCAAACAGTCGCAAACAGTCGCTTCTGTCGCAAAGCGACTGCTTCTGCTCAGTCGCTCGCTGAGCGACTTTTCAGTCGCGCGACTGCAGTCGCAGGACGGTTGGAACCAATCAATGAAGCCCAGAATTGACGTCAGCATTTGTTTGCAACCGGGCTCGTCGCTTTTTCTTTTCTTTTTTTATTGCGCTCCCTTGGCGCACTGATAACGATATCCGGACGTGACTTTCTGGGTTTACGACTTCCGGTCGCTCGCATGCAGCCTCTGCCGGTGTGAACATCGGTCGCTTTCAGTCGCTTTTTTGGTCGCCAGTCGCAAATGGTCGCGCGACCGGTGCTAGTCGCCGGTGTGAATCCGCCTTAAGCATACAAACGCCTGTCTGTCCTGCGCATTACGTAGCCTGTCCAGGTCCACTTCTGGTTCCAGTGTTGACTCCGCTTTTATAGCAGTCTAATGAACGTTTTACTTGTCTTACTATGTTTCAGCAAGCTATAAAAAACCGTTGCTCGTCCCTGGAAGAATACGCTAATGAAAGTTGCGTATGATATTCACATCATTGCACTGTAGCGTGCACTTCGTTTCGATAATATTGATGTCTGTGCTCTAACGTAAGGGCTGATGTTACGTCAGACTATAAATTACCCGTTAAACTACAATGTGGTCGAGGTGCCTGGTAAGCCCACGATTTGCACACTACTACTCAATTTACAAAAACACGTCGATGTACTTCCTCGTAACCTTCGGTTCAAAGCAAAAGAAAAAAAAATGCGGCGCATATATAGACTTGCGTACTCCTTTGCATGAAACAGATTCCGACGATTCGTGGGATCTGACGAATTTTTTCACTTAATGTTCACTAGAATATCGGATACTCCTGTTGGTTCCCTGACTCGTTTTGCGGTCTTACAATCTCTTAATGTTTCACCTATAAATATCCTCTGCATCGCAATCTAGAAGGTCCTTTACTTTCCCTCCAGTTTCTTTGTTGCAGCCCACTCTAATTGCATTGCGTTTCCTTCCCGTTGATTTCTTATCAAGTGGCGTGCCAGACTGCTGATTCTAGCGATAACGGCGGCACTGCGACGTCCAAACCACGTACTAGTTAATGAGGAAGGTCAATGATAAGGAAAAATTGATTGTCAGGAAACGCTACGTTTTTGTTCTTGGGTCGCGAAGGGCGGGTGAGTGGATATGCGGCGACGTCTGCAGCCTAGACTTGAAAACCTTGGATCGTTGATTTTGGTAGCAAATCATTCAAGTTCGCCAGTTTTTTTCCATTTCCTCGCTGATTTCAATTTTCGCCGGATACTTCTGCAGCAGATTAAGGGGAAGTAGCTTCTACTCCGGCCTATTTCAATGAAGCCTAATGAAATACTTGTAACATGAAGTCGTGCTTTTACCTATAACACAAACCTTGAATATCCCACATAACAGGAATGTACTACATAAAAGCTATAAGTAGGCGAGACACTTTAATGACAGAGTCACAAATAAGAAAAGAAAGGCTGCGAGCAAAAGATGATGTCGCAACAGGAGCGATAGTCTTAAAGGAGCAGTGACACCAAATTTCAAATCGAGCGCAAAGAGCTGGCAAAGGCTCAACTGCGCGTTCGTGCCATGCAACATCGACACTATTTTGACGTGTTCAGCTAGCGTCTAGGCCCCTCCTCAGGCGCTGAGTGACGATGCGCGAGCAACGCTGACGTCGACAAGTTTAATGTTTTCATCGTGCTGCCTACTTGTGGTACCGCCTGGCGGCGACGCCAGGCTGCCTGGCAACAGCGTCGCTTGTTTTGTTTTGCTTGGTTCGTGCAGCGCGTTCGTGTGAATCCTGCGTTTTCGTTGTGCCGCTTCGGGTGGACTGTCGTGGAGTCATGAGCGCGAATGTGATTATTCGAAGCTACGATCTCCATCGCATTACGTGCCAGCATGCCGTGGAACCGTTGTGCGCTGCAATCGTGCTCTTCAAATAAGAGAAAAAAGCGAAAAGTATGGCGCGCCATTGCGATACGCTACCACCACAACGCGCTCACGGAATCAAAACGCCAGGCCTCGGCGTTTCACTTTTTTTCTTGTCGCGTTTCAGTCTATGAGCAGCATACATTACAATTGACACATATGGCAACATTCACTAGCTTACCAGTGTTTGCGACACATTGGTTATGCTTAGGTAGACGCAAACGTGACAATAACCGATCAAAGTGCACCAGTACGGAACGTATGGTTCAGAGAAATATCATTTCAAAGAAGTAACACGCATACAGCGTTCATATGCGTAGTTGTGATATGTCTTGCCAGCCAGCATGGCCCAAGCGCGCGTCTCCAGCTGCCTCCTCGTCGCTGCTGGGTCGGGCGTCGATATCAGAATCACTACTCTGAAGAGGATCGAACCGTAAATGATTGACCACGTCGCAAATCGCAGCGATTCCATATTCCTCAGTGTTTTCATCGTCGCTTGTGGACGCTCTTGACGGCGGCGACGACGATGGGGGTGGCGAACACATGCCTACACGTGCGCGCCGGGCAGACGAAATGTCAGCTGAAACTCGCGTCACCATTTCGTGCGGCACGTGATCAGATGGGGCGTGACCGCGGGAGGTGGCCGCTTGGCAGCGTTGGCAGCGCTAAAAATTGGCGGGCTTTGTTCCCGTTTTGAATTGCGTTCGATACTGGTCATACTAATCGTTATTAGATATATTAATTCGTCCCTCTGTTGCATTATCAGTACCGAATCGTTACTAGGGGATCGATAACTACTCGTTGACGCAAAAAACGCGACATGCGTAAAGTTGATGTCACTGCTCCTTTAAGCGCGGTGCGCCTCAACGCCTTCGATAAATTGGATTCTATTGGGTGCACTAGTGGCGCGAGATACCCCGATGTTTATTTGCATCAACATCCACACGAATAATGCCGTCTTTCAATCAAAATTGTTGTGCACGAGAGCAAAGAATTTACTTAGGCGGCTGTATAGGAAAAAAATGCTCTGAATGAGGGCGTGCGTCTTCTTACCGAATTTTCCGGAAATGCAGGGTAAAAAATAACAAAACGCGCAGTTCAGAAATGACAAACTGCATGTACATTATCTAGTCATGCGACGCGAGAACACTGGCTACGTAGCTGCGGTGTTTCTAGCGTCACCAGACATAAGCAGTACATTGATGTATAGGGTAAGAAAAATGTCGCAGGAATGGGGTTCTCGCGAATAAATGCGAAGGTGCGTCCAGGTGAGTTCGACGAGAACCGTTTATTGACGAAACCGAAGTGGCTGCACGACTGAGCTACAACTGACGCTCTAACCGTGCGTACAGTGACGGGCAATGTGGGAAAATGAGGGAACAACTCGCCCTCATGTAATAGAGAGAGAGAGAGAAAGCCGATGGGGGAGAGGAAGAATATGGTGGCACAATTCAGAAAGGAGCTCTCGTGACGGCCCAATGCGTCGAATGTTAGTGAGTCTAAAAAAATCGCGGGAAAAAAAAGTGAACAGGTGTCCTTGAGTGATGAAACTAGGCTGTCCAATGCGCGCAACAGGCAGTTTGTTAAAGTAATGCAAAAACAAAACGACATTCCATTCTTGGCCAAGAATTCGCATATGAGTATCTGAAAGAGCGGGCGATTCCTCAGACCTAGTCAGGTGTTTCTTCGTTAGTCATGGTAGCTCTTGTACATCCTAAACCAAACTTAGGCATTTACTTGCTGAATTTACCTGTGTATAACTTAACGGAATTGCTATATCGGCAGGAGCACAGCATTTTAAGCGCAGATACACATCTGCCGAATTTTAGCTCACAAAGTGTTGGAGTATGTTAATTTATTGGTATGGCCAATGACAAAGCTAACATTAAATAACATGACAATAATATTCATGATTCTCAATTGGCATCTAGCATTGCTCGCGGAGTAAGTTATTTATCCGGGGCAATCATTTGCTAAGGAACCTGATCACACGGGCAGCTGTTGCTGCTACGGCTTCTGGAAAAGTGATGCGTTTCTGACAATGCGCACTCTTGCAAAAGCGGCCTCCTTGGATTTTCAAAAATTCAATTCATCAAAAGTGCAGTTGGCGGAACTTTCCGCATGTGCAGTTTGAGCGCAGCCGGCGTAACTGCTTCATCTGCCGCTACGGCCAAACGAACTTGTCGAGCAGAGAATGAGCGACACCGACTCTCGAATCCTACTGCGCTCTATTTTCGCACTATCAATTATCGTAATCGCTGGGAAATTCTTTCTTTTGAAAATTTTGAGCATGATTAAGTAACACAAATTTCTTCTCTGTCCGTTGTATCTACCAGGCTTGTCGCTTTTCACGTTCGCCATACCAATGCGCGGAGCTACGTAAGTGCATGTTACTCAACGGTGTTGTTACAAAACACAGATGCACTAGACTCCTCATAGCAGCGTCATCCGTCATTCCTTATTCTAATGAGAGTTAAGCCGCCAAGCATAGGTGTGTGCCAGGGGGGGGGGGGGGGGGGGGCGCTCTTCTTGTCAATTGAGAGGGGGGGCGCAATGTCTGCCCCACACAATGACTTAACAGGGAGGCACGGGGCGCTGCAACGAGCCTCCCCCCCCCCCCTCCCCCCCCTCCTGTGGCGGGAAAACCTGCGCACGATATGCCGCCAAGCAACGTACCCGCCATTGCCGTCGCTGGTGTCACGTCGTTATTAACAGCGCAAGCGCTCTTCTTGCGTGGAGAAAGAGGCGTCGTTTGCTTGGCTACAATGTCAGCGGTGTTGGAGAAGCAAACCACCCTGCGAAACGCATGGTTAGCCAGAGCCAATTCTCCGCTTCTAAGATAAGCATCATGCTCACACATAATAACTATATTCGTACGCATATATATTAGCGGACATAGGAAACCATGCTATATCTACAGAATCACTTGTTAATCACTTCATAAGGCTCTGCCAAACGCGAGCGGTTTTACGCGGGTCGCACCTCATGCACCGATGGCGGAGTTAGATGACGGTAACATGCCTGCGGCGTTCCTCATCGCGTCATTGGTTCTGAGATACTGTGGGCGATATTCCCGCCGCGATCGTTTTTAGAGATACTGACCCATTCGCGAGGCTCTGCGTAACTGGGGAAAGGAAAATGTCCGGTGTTTGCCATCCAGAGTGTTCTCCCAACTGTGCCAGCCTAAGGCCGGCAAGTAAACAAACTGCCAGATGGGCTGTCGATCGAGGGCTTTTATTTTAATAGTACTAAGAGAGGGCGCCTGCTTGGTGTCAGAAGGGATAAAATGCTCTAGCTTTTATATAAACGCCGATGCATCTCGGTTAATCAGGTGAAATCTAGGGGGAAACATTATGTCTCAAAAAGTAGCCGTACCTGAAAGCTAATCACAAGATCAGAGGAAAAACGAGCCGATACATAGAAGTAATTGAGGAAAAGAAAAAGCGCCAACATTAAAATGAGCTTTTAATCGGTGGGCGCTATTGCTAGGTCGACAGCTAGGTTTGGAAATATTGTGAACTTGGAGGAAATCGTTGACTGCTAAATGATCAGTAATCAAGGTTGGCTTGTGTCCGATAGAAGAGAACAATTTTTCGTTTTAAAGAAACGCCTTTTTTTCGAAAGGGCACTACAGCTACTACTAATAATAACATCTGGGGTTTTACGCACCAAAACCACTATATCAGGGGTCTCAAACACGCGAGCCGTGTCTCATCAGCCGAACACTGTAACCACAGATCGACCGTGGCGGACGAAAAGAAACTACGACCAATGAAAATGAACCCGGTTGTTTAGGTAACGAATATTAAGCCTGAGGAATGAAGCAAGAAGCTGTTACCTTCTAGTGAAGTTCAATTTCGCTAAAGCTTACCCAGCTAACAAAGACGGTCAAGAACTTGCTCCTTGAGATGTTTTCCTCCGCAAAGACGCATGAAATTTATCTCTCTTTCACAGTAACCGTCACTCAGTGTGACACATGACAGTACTCTGTGTCTGGCTATTTGATGTTCTTGTTCTGTCTGCACTGTGTCATACCTTATCCCAAGCTTAGATGCGGTCATTGATCTTTTTCACATGGCCAGTTTTGTAAATTGTGGTGGTTTAAGCCTAGAGGTGGAGGATGTTATCTATACCCCCCTGCATGACCATATCTCGGTACCGGTAAGGAATATGTCACGAACGACGATGATGAACTTGCTTTCAGAGCTCCCAGTGCTATAAATGCCAAGCCTTTCTTAGCGAATCTAAGCTACTTTGAGCATTTCAATCTATCTATCTATCTATCTATCTATCTATCTATCTATCTATCTATCTATCTATCTATCTATCTATCTATCTATCTATCTATCTATCTATCTATCTAATCTATCTAATCTATCTAATCTATCTATCTATCTATCTATCTATCTATCTATCTATCTATCTATCTATCTATCTATCTATCTATCTATCTATCTATCTATCTATCTATCTATCTAGCCACCTAACGTCTGGGTGCTCTCGTGATCGCCTCCTTAACTTGGTGTAGACCAAACTGGTGTAGGGAGGTAAGAGCGTTTCACGAATATGACTGTCTGATTATGGCATGGGTAACGTGAAAATGCCGTCGCGTACGTCGTCAAACCCTTTACTCAGATACGTGTGGCACATACCCGTTTACCACGCGCCGCGGTATACGGGTATGTGCCACAGGTGATTGACTATGTATATCTATCCAGCAACGTCGAGAACAGACATTGGTAACTTAAATGCCACGCCGTTAAGTGTAACTTTCTCTTTTTTTTTCCTCTTTTTTTTAGCTGCAGAACTCATAGATATGGAGTAGCCGAGGTAATATGAACCTCAACCTCTCCACAGCAAGACAGGTAAAACAGAAAAACCGACATCGGCAGCGTTGACCCGATGAATGTAAAGAATAAACATCAGGGTCCAAGCAGGAATCGAACTCAAGCATTCTGCGTCACATGTAGATATTGTACCACAGAGCCACGCCAGGTCCTGAAGCTGCTTTCGAAATAGACCCTATGCTGACGCAATGTCAGTGCAACGTCAATTCTGGTTGCTGTGCAGCCTACCTCATTTTATAACAAAGTAGTAAACATTACATATTTTCTCCTACCATGCAGGCGTCATGTCGGTTTAACGCCAGTTGTGGTTCCAGTGTTGACTCCCCTTTTCTAGCACTCTAATAGACATTCCACTTGCATTCCTATAATTCAGCTAGCTATATTCAAGCGTTGCTCGAGCTCGGAGAAATACGGTAACAAAGGTTACGTATGATGTTCACATCATAGCAACGTAAGGTGGACATCGTTTTGATAATGGTAACATCTGTGCTCTGAAGTGGGTTCTGACGTTACGCAAGATGATAAGTTAACCTATGAACGCCAGTGTAGACGACGTTCCTTGTATTCTCACGATGTACACACAACTACTACACTTAAAACAACACGTCGGTTCAGCTCATAACGCTTGGCCCAAAGCCAAAATATGTAATGTAATATGCAGCATAGGCAATCACTGGCCTGTTTCGCATGCAACCGATTCCCCCAAGGCGTGGAATCTGGCGATATTTTCATAAGAGGCAATCTGAGAAATCTGAATTTATTTTCGGGTTCATGTATCTCTTTCCTAACTTCGCGGTCCATATCTAGAACGCTGTAATATTCATAGCGTACAGGTTTACTCGAATGCTAAGCACTACCTTCAAGTAGAGATGACCAAACGTTAGATGCGGCTAAAAGCCTCGATCGTTAAAGTTCTTCGCTACGTCAAGGACTACGTAGTTTGCTTTGATAACTTGAAAGACATGGAGCGAAATTTGAAACGAGAAGAATAGAACAGACAGAAGGAACGTCAACTCACAACTAAGTTTATTTTTCTGAAGCATTCGCAATATAAACACTCTTGGAGGATATGCGCAGAACATTTCACTCAATGCACGTGCAGTAACGAACAGATGACGTATCAAAGGCGATCACAACCATGATATCTGAGAATCAGCAACAAACAAATAGATCCCAATGTAAAGGCGTCGAAAAAAAATACCCGCGCACAGCTTGACGAAAAATATTGACAGGTATTTCGTAGCAAAGCAAATCTAAGGCACATCTAGACTCAACAGTTGGAATTCACTATTATCTAGCAAAACCGACTGCACGTTCTTTCTGTCTCCTCTTGTTTCTTCTCGTTTCTAACTTTGCGCCACGTCTTGCAAGTAACAATGCACTAACTAGCCCAACAGAACGTGCTATTATGCTTTGATAATCATGCCCGTGACGTCAGATCAACTGAAATTCTGAGGAAATTCACCAATGAGGTCTCCGGCTTGAAGTTGCCTCTTAATTCTTGAAGGATGACTCTGCATGATTCCTGGATTTGAAGCTGACGTTTACGACCGATCACGTTTCCTGGCAGTACTTTCCCAAGTCGGTTAAACCTTGTTTTTATTTTATTTTTTTGAAGAATAGCTCAGCCACCCAAAATTAGTTAAAAGGCTATTGCTATTTCCTTGTGTCGCTCCACGATAACGAAATTTTGTGCCTATTTACTAGAAGCCACTTTCATTGTCCAGGTGCAAAGGTTGAGAGCTGCAAAAATTGAGGTGCAAAAATTGAAGCTGGGTTTTTGAAAGATATTGTTTCGGCTGCTTGTCAGAAGCTGACTAAGCGAATAAAAAAATAAAAAAAGGTCAGCACAACTGAAGTTGCGCCAGCTGAAAAAACATTCGGAATTGGGGGGACCCTTAATATTCGCCTTTAGGAGTTGAACGTGATAGCGATATACTGTCCCGAGTGCCTACTTCAACCAGATAGTGCAAACTTGCTATGCACCCATTACGTGGTGTTAAGGGAACACGCGCAATAAGGTGTGTGCCGTTTGTAATGGGTGGCCGGCTTTAAACTACGAAATCGTTATGATAGTCACATGTTCTGACGCCCGGTGGCAATGTACGCTTGTACCACACAATATTCCTGGGATATTAGGCCTACATGTTATATTGCGACGCCTACAGAAAGGACGCTTGCGTTTGCGAAGCATCAGAGTTATTTTCACTGCGTTTCCAAGCAGAGGCGTGGCTGTGTGGTATAACACCTGCTTCCCACGCAGACGGCCCGGGTTCGATCCTCACTCGGACCTGAAAATTTTATTTGCATCTTTCTCGATTTTTCGGTCACGGACAAGATGATGATTTTTCGGTCACAACCAACGACGCCGACACCGACGATGACGCCGGAATTTCTGCGAAACGAGCTCTTTAACGCTATCGCGTTAATAAATCTGCTGCACTTCGCTATAGTCATAGCTCCACATACCCTCTGAAAAGGTGGCTTTCCACGACGATGTGCACGTTGACGACGGCGCAGCGAGCCGTGGGAAGGAAAATGATACACTCTAAGAAAGGAAAAGGTGTCCTTTCCCTCTTCCTTTATATATGTGAGAGTCAAATGTGTAGCATTCTCTTCAGAGAAGCACGTTGACTTTCCTTTGGAGTGTCTTGGGACATATAACTCTGTTTAGAAAGTCACATTGACTTTTTTTAGGAGAGTCGTGGAAGGCATGATTTTCGAAAAGAAGCACATGTGTCTCCCACATGTATAACAGTAGAGTCAAAGGACGCCTTTTTAGATGCGAAGCATCTTATGCTCGGGGGTGTGTCCGCCCCGCGTCCCGCGTCCGGTCACTTTCACGAAGTAGGGAAGCACCCACTATGCGAACCAGAACACTATAGTACAATAAGGCCGTCAACCGCCTCCGCAGTCACCACACTCTAAGAAAAAAGAAGTCGAAAGAGGATTACGAAGCCATTATTCTCTTCGGGTATTCACTAGACCCCTTTTGGATGGTAGACGCAGACAAAGAGAGTTGGCAATTCGTGAGGAGTCACAGAACTCTCGTGAAGCGCGCTTCGATTGGCTTACGTGACGAAGGCGCCGCCGTATGCGCCATACATATCGCGTGTTCCGTTTGGCGCCGTTGTGACGGGCACACACACTCGCACCGGCGCCACAGAGCCTGCGCGACCGCCCGGCGCCTCCGCTATTTCGCCTGCTCTCTCTTCCCCTCCGCCTTTTGGAATGTGTTGCGTTGGTTGCGCTCAGTGGCTCAGTTGCGCTGGTCGCGCGTCTTGTAGTTTTGAGTTCGAGCGAACATGCGCATCTTCGGTGGCGGTCACGCCAGGCTCCGTGCTCGAAGTGACAACAGTGACGCTTGGAGTGTGGAATATTCTTGAAGTTGCGGACACGGACAACGTGCGCGTGTTAACGGTGAGTGTACTGCTTTCGCATGCACTAATTACACAGCTTTAGCTTGGCGTCTGCTGGAGCTCTGCGGAAGTAGGCTGTCAGACATTTCCATCAGTAGCCTGCGTCCGCGGGGCTGTTACAGGATGTCCAATTAAAACAGTCACTTAACAAGTTGAGACCGCTATGCGCGTTGTTGTGTAAGTGATTGCATGGCCCATAAAATCAGTGATGCAATCACTTAACAAGGGCGATTACTTTGTGATCGCACATTGTGTCTGAAGTGCTGAAAGTGCTTGATATCGTTTCGAGATGCGCTTTAGTCAACGTCATAATAACATTTCCATCGATACTGGAGTGTGCAGGGTGCTTCCACACGTGGATACGTAAAAAAAAAAAAAATCTGTGTACAGAGACGCACTGTATATAATGACGTTCGGCTTTACTACAGAATCGAGTGAATATACGTGACTGTGGGAGCTATGTGCGGTAATTCTAGCATATGCCATGTCTGATGTCAACGTAGGCGGCGTCCGCTCGCGTTGGTGTCGTTCGGGCGTTCGTACTCGCATGTGTTTGAGTATTTAAGGACGGATTACGTTTGCAAAACACGCGGTCAGTAACCGCTCACGGCGTGCACCTGACTGCCGGAGGGTGGGCTTGGTTGTCGGAATACGCCGGCGCAAAACCGGGCTTATTGTGAAAGCAAATTTTGAAGTGATTTCTCAGGAAAGAAGTGCTTGCATTGTTGCATAGCCGCTTCCTATGGCGAAACGAGTCTTTTACGTGAAAGTTTCTTTTCAATGCGAAATTATTTATAACGAAGCACTTGTGTCAGATGTGTGTACCGTAACGTTGTGTTGAACAAAGGGTGGTTTGCATAAAACTAATGAGCCTGTGTGTGTTTGTGTGTTGGTTATTCCCAGAATCCCGGATCGATTCTCCTTTTCACTCCAGCTGACTGCCACACTCGGGGGAAACGAAGGTGTCGCTATGGTCTGGCGCCTCACCACTAGTGATGGGAAAATCAACAGCGGCGTTCGCCCTGTGAACGAGGCAGTCGGTCCCATATTTCCTTTGGTTGGACATGACGACGTAGGAAAGGAGTTGAGTGGCACCCACGCAAAGGAGCCTTAAACAATTGCCTTTGTTGTTTAAAAAAGCCGGCAGATCCCACGCACTGTGGGAATCGATGTAATGCGAAGCAGCCGGGAAGGAGCAAATCACGCTTTACATAATTTGCATGTCACGTTTTACATGTTACGACCTGTCATTTGTGTTCGTCATACAGCCACGTCGCGTTATACCAATTTTGGTGTATGTCAAGCTAGCGAACTGGACGCAAGCGCACCATGAGCGTGGCATGTAAATGGCATTGTAGATGACATGCATGCCAAGATTTTCATGTTACCACCTGCCACTTATGTTCGTTATACAGTCATGTCACTCAATACCAAATTTGGTGTATATCAAGCTAACGAAACGGCCGCGAGCGCGCCATGAGCGGGAATGCAAGTCATGTCGCTCATGACTTGTCATGATTTCCATATTACCACTTGTCATTTATGTTCGTCATACAGTCATGTCACTCAATACCAAATTTGGTGTATCTCAAGCTAACGAAACGGCCGCGAGCACGCCATGAGCGTGGCATGCAAGTCATGTCGCACATGACAAGTCATGATTTCCATATTACCACTTGTCATTTATGTTCGTCATACAGTCATGTCACTCAATACCAAATTTGGTGTATATCAAGCTAACGAAACGGCCGTGAGCACGCCATGAGCGTGGAATGCAAGTCATGTTGCTCATGACTTGTCATGATTTCCATATTACCACTTGTCATTTATGTGCGTCATACAGTCATGTCACTCAATACCAAATTTGGTGTATCTCAAGCTAACGAAACGGCCGCGAGCACGCCATGAGCGTGGCATGCAAGTCATGTCGCACATGGCAAGTCATGATTTCCATAATACTACTTCTCATTTATGTTCGTCATACAGGCATGTCACTCAATACCAAATTTGGGGTATATCAAGCTAACGAAACGGCCGCGAGCACGCCATGAGTGTGGAATGCAAGTCATGTCGCTCATGAAGTCATGATTTCCATATTACCACTTGTCATTTATGTGCGTCATACAGTCATGTCACTCAATACCAAATTTGGTGTATATCAAGCTAACAGAAACGGCCGTGAGCACGCCATGAGCGTGGAATGCAAGTCATGTTGCTCATGACTTGTCATGATTTCCATATTACCACTTGTCATTTATGTGCGTCATACAGTCATGTCACTCAATACCAAATTTGGTGTATCTCAAGCTAACGAAACGGCCGCGAGCACGCCATGAGCGTGGCATGCAAGTCATGTCGCACATGGCAAGTCATGATTTCCATAATACTACTTCTCATTTATGTTCGTCATACAGGCATGTCACTCAATACCAAATTTGGGGTATATCAAGCTAACGAAACGGCCGTGAGCACGCCATGAGCGTGGAATGCAAGTCATGTTGCTCATGACTTGTCATGATTTCCATATTACCACTTGTCATTTATGTTCGTCATACAGTCATGTCACTCAATACCAAATTTGGTGTATCTCAAGCTAACGAAACGGCCGCGAGCACGCCATGAGCGTGGCATGCAAGTCATGTCGCACATGGCAAGTCATGATTTCCATAATACTACTTCTCATTTATGTTCGTCATACAGGCATGTCACTCAATACCAAATTTGGTGTATATCAAGCTAACGAAACGGCCGTGAGCACGCCATGAGCGTGGAATGCAAGTCATGTTGCTCATGACTTGTCATGATTTCCATATTACCACTTGTCATTTATGTGCGTCATACAGTCATGTCACTCAATACCAAATTTGGTGTATCTCAAGCTAACGAAACGGCCGCGAGCACGCCATGAGCGTGGCATGCAAGTCATGTCGCACATGGCAAGTCATGATTTCCATAATACTACTTCTCATTTATGTTCGTCATACAGGCATGTCACTCAATACCAAATTTGGGGTATATCAAGCTAACGAAACGGCCGCGAGCACGCCATGAGTGTGGAATGCAAGTCATGTCGCTCATGAAGTCATGATTTCCATATTACCACTTGTCATTTATGTTCGTCATACAGCCATGTCACTCAATCCCAAATTTGGTGTATATCAAGCTAACGAAACGGCCGCGAACGCGCCATGAGCGTGGCATGTAAATCATACTTTTCATGACAAGTTAGTCATGATTTTCATGATATGACCAGCCATTTATGTTCGTCATATGGTCATGTTATGCCATAGCAAAATTGGTGTAAATCCCATTAACGATACGGCCAGGAGAGCACAAAGTCGTAGGCGGCTAGATAGATAGATAGCTAGATAGATAGATAGTGTAACGTTAATGCGTGAGTGTGCGGAGCGCAGAGGAAGACGAAGAGTAGTGGAGCGGGCGCTTGGACTGTGTGGTTTGGGGGAACCGGACTGGCCTTGTCCCGCAATTACGCTGCTCCCGCTTCCATGTCCTTTCATCTCATCTGTAAATAAACCCATTCCATCGTAACAGTTTGGTGGAAGGTGCCGGGTACATCGATCTGGACGACCCAGCTCTACCGATTGTGCGACGCAGCAGACGCTTGGCTGGCTTGCCACCGCAGGTGCCACGTATGGAGAACACTGGAGCAGGCCACAACAACCTCGCCGGTGAGGAGCAACAGCCTCAACCCACAGGGCAAGCTGGCTACGGCATACCGGAACGTCAGCCAAGGACCTTTTCGGGGAATCCGGATGAAGATGTTGAGGATTGGCTCAAGCACTACCAAAGAGTGAGTCGCTGCAACCGCTGGAGTACTGTTAAGCAGCTCGAGAATGTGGTGTTTTTTCTCGCCGGGACTGCGTCTCTCTGGTTCGACAACCATGAGAGCGCATTGACGACATGGGAAATTTTTGTTGACGAACTGAAGAAGTGTTTTGGAGACTCGACAGCAAAGGTTAAGCAGGCTGAGCAGACGCTTTCGCGCAGAGCTCAGTTACCTGGCGAAACTTGTACCACCTACATCGAGGCTGTTTTGAAACTTTGCGGCATCGTGAGTGCGACCATGTCTGACGAAGATAAGGTAGGCCATCTCCTCAAGGGAATCGCAGAAGATGTGTACAATTTTCTCATCACCAAGGAAGACCTAAACACACCCTCCGACCTAAGGAAGCACTGCCGTGCATTTGAAGCCTTGAAGAGGAGGAGAATCCTACCGAAGTTCGGCCGTCTTGATAATGTGCCCACGATCGCAAGTGTCACCATTCCATCCCATGACGACATCTCCTCGATTATCAGACGAGTCGTTAAAGAAGAACTGGCTCAGTTACAAGTTTTAGACACAGCTAATGCATGCCATCAGTGTGCGTTCGACCAACGTTCCCATGAAGTACCGTTATCTCGGTCGCGTCCGAGCTACTCCCGAGCCTCGCCCTACTTACACCGAGCGGTTCGAACGAAGGAGCGAGGCGGCCACTCGAAAACCAGGAGTGCAGGCAAGCTGCATCACGGAGATTTACCCCTCAGCCGTCATCTCCCCGTTTCTATCAACCCGCGAGGTCTTTATCACCGGGGACGACAGGGCGCGACATCCGTACCTGCTACAACTGTGGGCTGCCTGGACACATCGCTAGGCACTGCTATCGCCGTCAGCAGCGAGCTCCACGATTCAACGTGTACACGCCCCGTGTGGCTGCTGACGAGTCTCGATCATTTCCGAGCTCCTTTCAACGGCAACGCACCACGCGCTGACTCCCCTTCCTCCGACCGCAGCGTTACCCCACCACCAGCACGGCAATGGCGATCCCCGTCACCGCGTCGTCTGTCAGGGGCAGCGGTCGGGGTCACCACCACCGCTGGGAAACTAACTGGTGCGACCATTGGGGGCGAGGCCGCAGAATCATTTTCCTCAAGACCCCCTTGTGTTGTGATGCTTAAGAACAAAGTGAGTGTTTTTTGTAGACAATGTGAGTACTGTTGCCCTAGTTGATACCGGTGCGGCGGTTTCTATAATGAGCCTGTCTTAAAAATCGCCTTGGGACGAAAGTAATGTTTTCTTGGAATCAAAGTGCTACGTTCCGCGGTGTAGGGGGGAGAAACGTTGAACCCGGTTGGTGTTTGTTCTGTTAGGATTGCCGTAGGAAATCACATTTTTAGAGCGGAATTAACTGTGCTTGCACAAGCGACTCATGACGTTATTCTAGGTATTGATTTCTTGCGTGAATACGGTGCCACCCTGGATTGCGGTAGTGGCGAGATTTTTCTTCGCAGCGCCTTGCCGACTTCACTGACGGAAGATACCAGTGCTGATAGCTCGGACGTGTTCTCAGTGTCACAAGACGTCTGTTTGGCCCCGCAGACCGCAATGTTTGTGCGCGTAAACTCTTCACGTGCTCGCACGGGCTCCTGCTATGGTTTAGCCGAGCCGGATTTTAATAACGCACTCAAGAAAAACGTCATTGTGCCTCGCTGCCTCGTGCTCGCCGTCGACGGTTGTGCCGACTTGTGGACCGTGAACGTTTCAGCGCAGCCCATATCTTTGCCGGCCGGACTTAAATTGGCAAGCTTTCACGAGCAAGCTACTCTTACCATCCGGTCAATTGAGCACTCGGCGGACGTAAAGAAATTCCACCCCGATTCCTACCCTGACTATTCCGCCAACATTCAGCGCATGATAAACAAGTCGCTTCCTTCAACTGAACGGTCCCTGCTGCAGGAGGTGATCGCAGGCTACGCTTCAGTGTTCGACTTTGCCCACGACGAAACATCTACCGGTACACCACCACCCTCTCGTACGCAACACCGAATTTATACAGGGCAAGCACCACCAATACGTCAGAAGCCTTATCGCGTTTCGCCTTCTGGAGAGGAAAGTCATCGCCGAGCAGGTTGAAGACATGTTAAAGAAGGGCGTCATACAAGAATCGTGTAGTCCCTGGGCGGCTCCTGTAATTCTAGTCAGAAAGAAGGACAATTCATGGAGATTCTGTGTGGACTATCGCCGCCTAAATGCCATCACAAAAAAGGACGTCTACCCTCTGCCACGTATAGATGACGCCGTCGACTGTCTGCACTCTGCCTCTTATTTTTCTTCTGTTGACTTGCGCTCGGGGTATTGGCAAATTCCTATGCACCCATCAGACAAGGAGAAGACAGCCTTCGTAACACCTGACGGACTTTTTTGAGTTTAACGTTATGCCCTTTGGTTTGTGCAATGCTCCAGCGACATTCGAGAGATTTATGGATACAGTACTCCGTGGACTAAAGTGGGAAATTTGCATGTGCTATTTAGATGACGTTATTATTTATGGAAAGACTTTTCAAGAGCACAACCACCGTTTGTCGCTTGTGCTCGAATGCCTACGGAAAGCTGGCCTTGTTTTGAACTCTAAAAAGTGCCACTTTGGCGAACGTCAAGCCCTCGTACTAGGCTTTCTCGTTGACAGCGAGGGTATACGACCGGACCCACAGAAGACCGCAGTGGTTCGTAACTTTGATCAACCGCGAACAGTGAAAGACCTGCGAAGTTTTCTGGGTCTTTGCTCATATTTCCGCCGATTTATTAAGAATTTTGCACAATTGGCTTCGCCACTGACGTCCCTTCTCCATAAAGACGCACCGTACGCGTGGGATGATAAATGTGAGGCTGCATTTCAACAACTGAAATTTTTGCTGACCTCAGGACCTATTCTGAAGCATTTCGACCCTGAAGCTTCCACTGAGTTGCATACGGATGCTAGTGGACTTGGCGTTGGCGCTGTGCTCGTCCAAATTTGTAGCGGCCGCCAGCATGTCGTGGCTTACGCCAGTCGGACACTTACCAGAGCGGAGAAGAACTACACCGTCACCGAGCTCGAGTGCTTAGCAGTCGTCTTCGCCATACAGAAGTTCCGACCGTATCTGCATGGCCGCGAGTTCACCATAGTGACCGACCATCACTCACTATGCTGGCTTGTCGGACTCCGCGACCCGTCTGGCCGGTTGGCTCGTTGGGCGTTGCGCCTCCAAGAGTACACCTTTTCCGTGACCTATAAGAGCGGACGATGTCACACGGATGCCGACTGCTTATCCCGCCTTCCTTCAGTGCACACCAATGTCGACGACGATGACTTTGATGACTATTTAGTTTCAGTATCGTTCGACTTCCCAGATCTCAGCAACTTCAAGAGCGAGCAACAACGCGACCCTGCCTTGAAACCATTACTGGAAGCGGCGCATGACTCCCCCGGAAAGCCTTTTACAATTTCTAATGGCTTGCTGTACAAGAGGAACCACTCAGCAGACGGTCTCCCGTTGCTTTTAGTGGTACCGGAAAGCTTGCGCCCAGTCGTCCTTCGTTCTATGCATGATGACATAACGTCTGGTCATCTTGGTTTCGCACGTACGCTACATCGACTTCGTGAGAGGTTTTACTGGCCGAAAATCTGGAAGACTACGAAACAGTACGTCGCCAGCTGCGTAGTTTGTCAGCGCCACAAGTCAACAACGACTGCTCCGGCAGGTTATTTGCAACCCGTTTCACCACCGACATCTCCTTTTGAAAAAGTCGGCATCGACTTGCTCGGACCGCTTCCTAAGACCCCATCTGGCCACCGGTATGTTATAGTGTGCGTGGATTATTTAACTAGATATGCGGAAACGGATGCACTTACATCTGCCTCGGCAGCCGCCGTCTCTTCTTTTCTGCTCCAACGGGTCATACTGCGTCACGGCGCTCCACGGGTTGTGATCAGTGACCGTGGACGGCAATTTATCGCTGACGTTGTTGAAGAACTTTTGCGCCTTTGTGGTTCTTCTTTTCGCCACTCCACTCCTTACCATCCGCAAACTAACGGTCTCACCGAGAGGACGAATCGAACTCTTACAAATATGCTATCGATGTACGTTGATGCTGACCACAGGAACTGGGACGCCGTCTTACCTTTTGTAACTTACGCATACAATACCGCAAAGCATGAAGTTACTGGGTATGCACCTTTCTTCCTGCTTTACGCACGAAACCCTCGGTGTTTCCTTGACACTGTACTGCCTTTTTCGCGTCAGGAAGATCTCTCCATCGCTCAGACATTGTGTCGGGCCGAAGAGGCACGTCGACTTGCACGTCTTAGAACATTGTCCTCGCAAGAGCAAAGCAAGAGTCGCTACGATGCCAAGCATAATCCTGTAAGTTTTTCTCCTGGCGACTACGTTTGGCTGTGGACTCCCGTTCGTAAAAAAGGACTGTACCGGAAGTTTCTCGCCAACTATTCTGGCCCATTTGTGATAGTCGCTCGTCTAAGTGACGTGAACTACGTTGTCGCCCGAGTGACGGCCAATCATCGGCGTTCGCGCGTTACGCAAGTTGTTCATGTGGCTCGCCTCAAGCAGTACCATCATAGGCATATTTAACTCACTCGGCGAGTTTCGTCTGCCCCCGGGGAAAATGTAACGTTAATGCGTGAGTGTGCGGAGCGCAGAGGAAGACGAAGAGTAGTGGAGCGGGCGCTTGGACTGTGTGGTTTGGGGGGAACCGGACTGGCCTTGTCCCGCAATTACGCTGCTCCCGCTTCCATGTCCTTTCATCTCATCTGTAAATAAACCCATTCCATCGTAACAATAGATACGCTCAAAGTCGCCGAAGTTCGCTAAGAAATGCTTCGCATTTAAAAAAAAGCTCACATCATCTTGTGTTGCAAATTTGTCACCAAGTGACATCTTAGAAAAGCTACTATATGAAAGTTGTTTTACGCGATAACCGCAAAAAACACGATGCCTTACCATGCCTCTTTGCATTTGTTGTTTTGTTGTGAGCCTTCATTATGTCTGTGTAAATCACTTATTGCGTAGATATTGCAAACTCTTACTATGATTCCGTTTTCTCATTATGATATCACGTTCTTCTTTTCAGGTACCATTTTTCATGGCTGCTCACGCTGAACAGGAGTGACAACATAGCAAGTCACAAGTCTGATTCCTCCAGCCTTCAGGACTTTTTGATTCTTAATCATAAGGAATAAATATTTTAAACATGATACCGATATCTGCTGTTTATTTTGCACGACATGACACTATGCACATCACAGTCACACATATTGGTTGGTTATACTCATACAAGCATGTAAATGAGGAATACCTCAACTGGTTCAACTTTGCTGGAAATGGTGTGTTTTGAGGAGTTTTGGTAAAATAATGCTAAAATTCAACTATCCTTTTTTTGCAGTCGCTGGGCACAACGGCAAGTATTAATGGAGTTTCTTAAAATGAATACTTCACTATTTCCAGCAGTAGTCGCGCAAAAGTAGAGCCTGGGTCAATTTAGTAGCTTAAAATAGCCGTAGAGGCGCTTGACGCTTCGGTGGGTGTCAATTGACCCGCGTAGGAGCGTCACCGGCAAGAGTCGTCTGACTCCCTCTGAAGTGGTAGTGTGATCCTTCGCATAAGAGTCCTCCCACTCTTCTTAAGAGGGTCCGGGGACTCTCCTGAGCGCGCCCACTCTGACCCACCAAGAGAGTCACCGTGACTCTCCAAAGAGAGTCGTATACGTGGCAAGTCAGAACTCTCCGAAAAGAGTAAGGTATACTCTTTTTTTTCTTAGAGTGCAAAGTCATGGCCGAGAGCACAGAGTGGCTGCTTAGCAATGGCTAGGCAGGTGGTGGGTGCAAGCAAAGAATAACGTGCACTACCGGTGGTGTGTGTCACCCACGTTGACTCCGTTCCTTGATCTTGCTTGCATGTGCTTGCGGGGGCTTTGTCCGTCCCTCCTTCCCGCGTCCCACATCCCCTCTCTCTCCTCTCCGACGCTCCCCCCCTTTCTCTCCTCTAGGAATCCTCTATTCTACGGAGCGGCGCCCGCGTCCCGTTGACTCCATTCCTTGATCTTGCTTGCATGTGCATGCGGGTGCTTTGGCAAGACGTTCGTTCTACAGCTGGTGATGGACGTTTACAACCGATACAACAACGGAGGTCTTTGCATACCGTTCATCATCTGTGCGAGCACGGGAAAGGCGGCGGTGGCATTAGGAGGAACCACCATGCATTCGGCTTTCAAGCTCTCCGGCAGCAAAACGAGGGACGCCGGGTTAAGCGACAGCGAGCTGAACACCTTCCGCGTGGCCTTTCGTCACGTCAAGCGAATCATCGTGGACGAAGTAAGCATGCTGTCTGCCGACAACCTCGACGCCATCGACTGCCGTCTCCGCAAGATTACTCAACAGATCAACGATCAGTTCGGAGGCCTAGACGTAATCATGTGCGGCGACTTGCGGCAGTTGCCGCCCGTCAGAGCGAACGAGGTGTACAAGATGCAGGGAAGGAGGCAGTGGATTCTTCGGCCTCACCATCAAGTGGCAGTACCCGGATTACTTCCCGCTAATCCGGGTGGTGCGCCAAGCCGACGCTTGCTTCTCTGCTCTGCTTACAAACATCGGAGACGGCTAACCGCTGGACGAAGAAGAGGTCTAGCTGCTGGAGAGCCGATTCGTAACCACCGAAGAAGCCTTGTGTCGCGCACCTTCGGCCATTAGCATCTTCTACTCGAACGACGAGGTGAACAAGTTCAACGCGTTCGTTGCCTCTCAGGAAGGACGAGACGAAGAAGTAGTTTGAGCTCAAGACACGTACATCGGGTGCGCGACCCAAGAAGCCATGCAAAAGGCAAAGGCAAAGGTGCCTACAATGTCCAACACAGAATTTGCCAACTTACCAATGTAGATTACCATCGTCCATGACAAGTCCTACATGATCACTACCAACATTGACGTCGTCGACGGGCTAGACAACGGGGTGGTGGGAGCTATGAAGCTTTGCGAGCGAGGAGTGGTGGTGGGCGAAGAGGATGCCATCTTCCTGAGGCGGCTGTGGCTCCAGTTCGACGTCCCCACAACAGGAAAGCTCGCTCGTCTCCGCTCTCGTCAGGCGGTAGCCGAGGCCGTGCGAAACGGCTACGACGTCGATCCATCGTGGATACCCACAAACCTCGCGCGGTCACCATCACCATCGACCGCTGGATGGGCGTTGCTTCTAGACGACGACAGTTCCCCCTCGTCCAAGACTGTGCAATAACGGTACACAAATCTCAAGGGGGAACTTACTCTTCGGTGGTCCACGAATACGTAAGACGCACCTGCAGAAATCAGTGTACGTGGCACTCAGCCGATGCACCAACGTGCACAACCTATACCTGACCAATGCGAAGGGGGATCATCACCTCAATCACAAGGCAAGTAACGAGGACAGGGCCATGCTCAACGAGTTTCAACGTCTCGACCAGCACAGACTACCGACGCTGATGCAGCACTACCTCACTACCCTGCGAGACGATGTTGACCACTCGACAGAGTTTACGCTGGCCCTGCTCAGCCCACACATGATGTCCCACACCGTCCCACACATGATGTGGGACTGTGCGAGCTAGGCTCTCTCGTGTAGCTCGTACGACCACAAGCGTCCCGCACCCATCAAAGGACCTGCATCGACATTGCCTTCGCCAACCTTCCACTACATCTCATAATTGAAGATGTAATTTTCAGAGAGAAACGGGTCCCAGAGCTCATTGGGAACAACCCTACTTTGTGATCAGTAACGTAAAACAATTGTACGCTAGCTACATAATTGCATCTATATGATCTTATGCATAGAATTGCATCGATGTGTAAATTAATAAACATTATCTATATAAGTGTATATACAATCACCCTATAACAACGTCTCACGACTTTATATGGTCTGTGGGGCGAACGTTTCAAGGTTTTACCGATAATCGTTGGAGCTTCGCCCCACTTATCAGCATTCACTTCGTGGAGATGGCGTGGATTTTTTTTCTTAGAGTGTAGGCGCAAATCAGGTCTGGGAAGTCTTCCAAGGCGGCAGAAGGGGTAAGAAATGGAAATGAAGAACCACCCTTTTTAAGCACGAAGCCACAAGGATATTCATTAGGGATTTCCCTTAATGAAAGCTAAGCCCTAGCTGCCGAAAAAGATTTCCTGGTCCGGGGATTGAACCCGGGACCAACGCCAGCGCGGGGTGGGGGTCGCTCTACCAACTGAGGTAACCAGGAAGCTAGCGATGGGCAGCGCGAGGGCAAATTCATGGGCAACTCGGAGCACATGTACACATATTGCTGTAAATCAGGTCTACGGAATCGCGTGAATTAGCGGAAGGGGTTCAAGGTGGCGGAATTCACAAACAGGCAGTTCTCGATTTCCGTTTTAGGGGCGAAGCTCCTTAAGGTCGAGGCTTGTTCATCGCTCCGTCGGTGTCACTCGGTGTAGCCACGCTAGTGCGATGACGATGACGCTGCCATCACGGCACGGCACATGCAATGTAACCATTATACGCCATGGCGATGACGCTGATGACGATGAACAATAAGCGCGTTCCAGAGCACATTCTCTTTTAGGGACGAAGCTCCTTAAGGTCGAGGCTTGTACATCACTCCCCCCGGTGTACCAACGCTAGCACTCGCCGCTCCCACTAGAGGTGCAGCTGTGTTCTCATTTGATTTGCATGGCGCCCACTAGATGGCTCTGCGGCGCTCGCTCCACTCTCCGGCGCGCTTGCTCCACTCTCGGCTTTCGGCGCGCTTCCTCTCTCTTTCGACGGTCGTCACTGACTGCGCTTCGATAATACTACTACTGCTATGAACAACGAATAAGACAAGGCAGCGGCGGAGCGGAGGGCTCCCAAAGCGGCTGCAGCGTGGGCTCTCAAGTTGTGCGAGAGAGAAGTAGGCGCCGGCGACGCAGACAAGCGGATCCAGATTTGCGGGCTCGTGAAGCTGCAGCGGCACTGCAGCGCCGGCAAGCGGACCCGGAGTTGAGGGCTCGCGAAGCTGCAGCGGCGCGGCAGCGTCGGCAAGCTGATTTAGAGGCGGCGAAGGCTCGCGCAGCTGCAGCGGCACGGCAGCGCCGACAAGCCGATCCAGAGGCGGCGAGGGCTCGCGTCACGACGTGTCACGTCTTTGCATGATCGAGTGGGCAATGTTCGGGCGGATTCATGGTTACCCGAATGATCCCCCGCAGCTTCGCCCACTCATCGTCATTCACTTCGTGGATATGCTGTGATTTTTTTACCTCTACCACCGCCAATTTCCGGGCTTCCGCAGACCTGGTTTGCAGCAGTATGTCTTCCTGGTTACATCATTTGGTAGAGCGACTACCCCGGAAAGGCGTTGGTCCCGGGTTCGTACTCCGGACCAGGACTAATTTTTTGGCAACTAGGAAGCTTCCTTTCTGAGAAATCCGTGGGGACTTCCTTGTGGCTTCGTGCTACAAGCCGGTGGTGGAAGTGATAGGCGCGACGTTAGGTTACAAGAACAAAGCAGAGCACGGTAGGGAAGAAACCTGTGCTACGTACACCTTAGTCGAAATTGAGCAGGAGAAATGGGTATTGCAGGGCATGTCATGAGAAGACAACCACTGTTTCTTTTTTTATTGAATTCAAAAAGTACATGTAGGAGTTGTTGCCATTTCTTGGCGACGTCTAGCCTTTTGCTGTTGTCTGTTACGGGAAAATAAAATTTATGAAAGTTGCTTGGGGTGTACGTACTGACGGAGAGGCAAGAGCGGCAGGGGTAGACAGAACGTTAAGTGGGCAGATGAGATGAGCAAGTTTACGAGGATAACTTAACCGCAACAAGCACAGGACTTCCTTAATTGCAGAAATGCGTGAGTGGCTTTTGTCCTGCACATGATGTAGTCAGGTTGATGATCGTGACGACAAACACGCACATGCACATGTGGCAGTCGCAGGGCTCGCGAAATACAAGCGTGTTTACATCCCTGCTCTATTCGAATGAATGTGAATCCAAAGTTAGCTAGCTGTCGGTTTTCTTCTGCTGCAACTACAACCCAGGATCTTAACGTTGGATGACAGAATCCCATGCTCTACGAGACGTACCTCAAGTATCAACATTCATCAGACCACTGCTTGGAATAACAAAAAGAAACACCTGTATAAGAACCCGCAGAAGTCTGCCTCAGCAGCCACGTTTTGATGTATCTCGTTTTTATTTGCGATCGGTACGAGCAGGCTTCATTGGTAGTCCCTGTCTCTATATGCGCTTAAGGAAGTACATTATCTTTACTCAGTAGCGTCGGAAAGTTCCACGGAGTAGCTTAAACCCCCAAGTGAGCCTTGATCGAGAAAAAGAAGGGGCGAAAGCTAGCGCAATCAATCAAAGTATATACAGGTACAATAATCCTTTAAGGGTAGCCAATCAGCTTCTCCCAGCACGCACTTGTTCTGTGATTACACAACAGTACTTCCCCGTGTTGTCCGAAACGATCTTCGAAGTGGGCATATTTACGGCTCTGATGGCATGACTGCTACGTGAGCCATCAGCTTTCCGTTCCCAGTGACACACTGTGTTATTCCAACGAAGGACAGCGCTCCGGGAGATGCGACACGAAGGACTCTCAAAACAGACCGCCGGTCACGCCCTCGGTCGAGCAGCCGGTGGGCACACAAGCGGCCTTGCTTGTCACGGGGCAGCGTCACCGGTAAGCACGAAAAGCGCTGCCGCGCGCCGTTCAGGGAGAGAGCACGCACTGCGTTCGCCGATTACGTCGACAAAGACGCAAGAGAGGTACGCGAGACAGAAATAATAAAAGCGAAAGGCAACGCCTTGACCGATTTGTATATCTCTACTTTGCCAACGCCCGTTATCTTCCTTGCGACCAAGTAGCTCTTTCTCTGAGGGCGCGCGTTTACACAGAATGGGGCGCGTTTTCTCGAGCTGCACAGAGACAAACACTTTTATGTATCCGCAGTTAAACCCTCTGATGTCCGTCTGCACTTAGATTGACCATGGATCGGAGGTGCGAACACAGCTAACCATTCCTACTGGGCCTACACAGATAAAAATGTGCATATCGTAAGAGAATGAGGAGGACATAAAGGTCCCCGCACATACACAGGGTAGGATCTCAGCGGTGTAGCCGGTAGAGGAGGTGGTCGTCGGAAAGGAGCAGTCAGCATAATTACCGCGAGGCACCGACGCAACTGCGACCCTGCTTGCCCCTCGCAGAGTTTGGTCGGCGGAGATCGCCTAGAAGCACGATCGCTTCGGGCAACCGACACGGAAGCATTCCGTTTTGAGAGGAGGGTTTTGAAGCGGTAGCCTTCATCAACACGAGCGAGCGGATATATAAGAGGAGCACCTTTTGCAGCGAAGTAGTCTGAAGTGCCTCCTAAGGAACACCACCACAATCAGGTAGGTCCATCCAAAAGGTACTGACAATGGTTCGCTAGCCCCTGTCATAGCGATCCTTTAGTTAACATTTCGGACACCTTGGCTTCTTCCCGCCGCTAGTTTGATGACGCCTTGCTAGCCGTGTAGCTACTTTGAAATGATGCCTGTGAGTATATTTGATTTTCGTGCCCAATCCGTGAAGTCTTTTCCATGCCCTCAGGTTAAGGTTCTTATGCCTGCTTGGCATTTTGTTGTTTTTAAATTCAGCAAGCGTGGAAGAATTCCTTTACGAAAGTAATCTTCTTGTAAGTACTAAATTGACAAAAAGAAGAAGAAAACGCATCCGCTGGCACCTCAATTTACGTTACACAATTTTTTTTTCATTCTAGCAGCTCTAGCGGCGCTTAGGTGCGCTTGATATTCAGGGTTCAGGACGTAAAACCCAAAAATTCAATAAATGTGTTGCGATAGGCAGCGTTAGTAGCAAGGATGCCTTCACACAATTGAACAATTTCCATATTATTCTGCAACAGAACAGCATAAAATGCATTTCTGCATGGAACGCGGCAGTTCAAAGTGTTAAATCCGGCTGTTCACAGCTGATAAAAAAAGCCCCGACAATTAACGCGCAAAGTGTCACACGTTATATGAGCTTATTTATTATGCTCACCTACCTTTCCTCAGCGCCGACGCTGTAGCAAATTTCAATAATGTTTTTTCCACGCATGTAGTAAATCTTGGCCTAAATGTCAGGAAACGCCAACGAAACTCCCGCCCTCTTTTTTTACATTACCAAATTTCACAGAAAAAAGTGCGGCTATGAAAATTCAGGCAATTCAATGGCAGCGTCAATCGGCAGTGTGAAGCCATCGGACGGGCATTATTCTGTGCTTGACTACAGCATTTCGAGGAAGTGTGGAGTTAACTTCGCTATTTCATTTTATGTCAGCCAGCATTCTAAAGCCGCTCCTTTCGTTTCTTTGACAATCATTGGCTCGAGCGCTATAAAGTGCAGATCATCATCATCATAATTTTACCTACTATGTTTTGAATGTTACTTGCATTGTAAACCACTTCACTTTCCTGCATCTCATGAATGCACGCAGGTCTCTCCAGCTTTGGCTGTTCACTTTCTCGGTGTCGGGTTCTGCTCTGGCTCTAACTTGCGCATATTAAAATTTAGCAAGACATGTATAAAGTTGTTACCAATCAAATGAATATTACGATCAATCCAAGGGAAGCATTCGTGTTAGTGTCGTTACACAACTATACCAAAAATTTTATTCAATTGATAGAAAAGTCATAAAATGTCATGTATAAGAGTACCGACAGGAGCGCTGCCTGTATCTTCGTTACAGACATTCTAGGCAAAACATGCAAACCTATCGAGAACTTCTCTGTGGGCTTGCTTTGGTGCCCAAGCAGTTAGGCCATCATAGTGCAAAACTAGAAGATGCGGGTTCGATTTACGGCGACGGCGGCCACATTTTGGTGGTGATGAAGTGAAGAACACTCGGCGTGCTTAGGTTTATGTGCTCGTTAATCGGCCGCAGGTAGTCAAAATTATTCTAGCCCCCCCCCCCCCCCCCCCCACACACACACACACCCGAGTTGAATTTTCCGTCCTGTATCTGGGAAATAATTAGTCCTACTTGGTCTTTATGCATAATGTCAATCTGTGGCCAATACGTTCACAATACCTGCTCTCGTGTTTCTAAGTAGTAGGTTCTGTGTTCTCCCCCTGACACTAACTAGCGATAGGATTTATTGGTCTTTTTTTTCTCGCTTTCTTTGCATTGTTTCTTTCCATCATTTTTCATTCCCTCTACCTCTTTTCCTAGCAAAGGGTAGCCAGCCCATCGAAGAAGTGGCTAACCTTCCTGTCTATCCTACTGTTCCTTTGTTCAGTACATAAGCATTCCTTTCATGCTTCACTGAGGCGACATGTTGCGCAACCTGGTTATCTTTCAGGTCACCATGCTGAGCAGCAGGACAGTTCTTCTGGCCCTTGTGGTTCTCGCTCTTGCTTTCGCCCTGGCATCCGCCCAGTTCGGACGCGGCGGCTTTGGCCGTGGAGGATTCGGCGGAGGCTTCGGTCGTGGTGGCTTCGGCGGCGGCCGTGGATTCGGCGGTGGATTCGGTGGTGGCCGTGGATTCGGAGGTGGATTTGGTCGAGGTGGCTTCGGCGGGTTCCGCGGTTAGAGTGCGCTGTGATCTTCGAAACCGAAGGAACTGTTTCTTTTGAAGGATGCCAAACTGATCAACAGAGTGAAACCGGATGATTACCATATGAACAAACGAAGGCAGGATACATTGTTCTTCTTTGTTCCGTCCATGGAATGCCCGGATCTCATGGGCCCGCATGCGCATTACCGACCAAATTGTTTATCAGGCCAAATATGAATTGATAATGCACATGCTTTTTGTATTTTTGGCTAAAAGTGTAAATAAAAAAAAAACGGCAAAGCCAATTACCTCGCCCAAGTATTCTTTGTACACCTGCATGGCCGCACTTTACACAACTCTTGAACTTTCAAACTGGCATAATGTTTGCGCAATTTAACATGAATACAAGCAATCGTCACTTAGCATTGGGAACAGGCCTGTCGCTACACTTTTTGTTTTAAAGCAAGATGTGTGGTCTGCGTGGCAGTGTCTTGCGAGGGACATAATGCTAGCCGTGATAGCGAGATTAACTGATTAACTAGTTTCGCTATTCATACGACAAAAATTTGAGCTGAATGGTAGGGCTTTGTCAGAAGGACAGTGTAGGCGTGCGGAAAAGGTGGCGAGAAAGATGAAACAGACAACACAAATGCAGACCATTACCTGGTAGCTTGCGCTGTGCGAGGACAGAGCGCAGGCGCAAGCCTCATAATTACAAATGCTGCCAGTATTTAACGTCCCTTCTTTGCTTCTTGCACGCCAGAAATCGTTTTGTCTTCGAGGAAGGAAGGAAGGAGGAAGGGAAACAAGCGGAAGGACAGGGAGGTTAGCCAGTTCTTGGACCGGCTGGCTACCCTGTGCTGGGGAAGGGGGTAAGGGGAGTAAAAGATGATAGAAAAGAGATGTTACTAGAAAATTTGCTCGAAATTAGCAGATCATTTGCAATGTAAGCTCAGATAAGCGCATGAGTGAACCTTATGCGAACCTTCCCCCAAAAAAAGAGCTCGAATGGGCTTTCGCGAGTGTGCGCTTTATGGCCGCAAGTGCTTGAGCGCAGGTGCGTTGTTCGAAGTGGCAGTGTGCTTGTCTTCGATAATCCTGGTTGTTAAATTGTGGTCACCGTGTCAACTTCTACTTGTATACCGTACTATGCGCAGCTTTTACTCAGGTGAAATGTCACCCTAGCTAGGCCCCAAAACGCACTTTATTTCAGCGCACTTTACATAAAGAACAGGGTAACCATGATTTTTCTGAAAGCGGATATTATGCCTAGGTTTCTAGGTGCGAACCACATTAGGCGCTAAGCTTGTCGGCGTCTCTGTCGTCACGGTCCATCACAAAAACGGATATGTGCCACAACGAGTATATCCCACTACTCGCCCCCGGTCCACTAAAAATGAAGAAGGCAACAGTTAGCCCAACAAATAGCCGACGACGTTAGTGGAGCAGAAAAACCTTTCCCTACATTCCCGGTTTCAGGCTTGGCATCACTAGTACCTTATCAAAGAAATATCTCTCAAAACACTGCATGATTCCCTCCTCCCCATGTTTCACGTTAGTGGAGCTGAAACACTCTTCCCTACCAGCTTCACCCCTCTGATGATTATGATACTACACTCTAAGAAAAAGACCAGCTCAAGGGGGGAGTAACGTCAACTTTAGTCCTCAAATAGTGTCGTTAGTCCACCAGAGGACCAATTGCGGTGAAGGGCGTGTCGTGTGCAACTTTGGAGGACTAACGGGAGGACGAATGGCTCACTTACTCTCGGGTAGGGGTTGAAGGGAAGAAAAGACGCTTTTTCTGCAGCCCTTGTTGGGAGCACGGCTCAGCAGCCTTTGAAAGGTGATGGCTCTCGGCCAGGTGCACCCTATTGTTCCGAAACTCGCCCTTCTACTTTGTCGGGGTGCTGGTTGGACGCGGCGGGGTCCTCAGGGGGGTAGGAATGCGGCGAATGCATGTTCAAAGGTTTACTGTACTGATGACAAGGCTCGTCGGCCCGCTTACTGTTGCGATCAAGAAAATAACGCGAGAACAGATTAATTTGTAAGGTGTTAATGCTCCACCGCCAATTATGAGGACTTGAAACTTAGTTCACCAATTCAAAATATTTACTAGCGGGGACAATCGTGCAAATGATACAGACATTTCAGCGAGTATATTGTGTATCCATCCACGCCGCACTTTATTCTTCAGAATCGCTCACTGCAGTCACGAGTGCGGTTCGTGTTCGTCACTTGTGATCTTTCTTGCTCTGATTTCGTGGAAAGCGAGTGTCGCTATCTAACCAGACTATCAACGCAGCTCTGAACAGCATACTTCGCTGCATGTGCTGCACTTGTGGACGCGCATGCAAGTGTTTTTCTGTGGAACGGCGGTTCAATAGACTCAACACCGGAACTTTCCTGAGAAGAAATGGACAACCCAGCTTACGTGTAAGACTCCTTCGCAGCATCTTTTTTGCAATACTTCAAGAATGGACGCCGTCACCTTGAAGTCTGATCACCATTTTGTGGATTAGCTGGCTCTGCAAACCTCGTGCCTCTGTTAATTCTCAAGGTAAGTTTTTCATTTTCATCGCCTTGGCACATTGCATTATAAAGAATATGAAAGCTGAAAAAGCATTGTGCGCGGCACGTTTTAGCATGTTGTATGAGCATGCGATTGCGTTATCATTGGGGCTTACGTGATTAAGCCATGCTATTCTAGCTATTTTATTTTTATAACAAAAAAGTCACAGTTTCACCGCAAGGGTGAAGCAATGAATGCGATAGCAAAAAATTGTAATGTTATACGAAGTGAGGCTGGCAGCTAACTCTTTTTTGGATCCGATCTCACGCAACTCTAGAAAACGCTTGTTTAAGAGAATTCTCTTCGAGTTGAAAGCGCAGCACGTAGAAGGGTACGCCGGCCCGGCCGCCGAGAAGGGGGAGATGAGAAGGGGAGATAAAGCGCGCGCCCGCGGGCACGCTTGTTTAAGAGAATTCTCTTCGCGTCGAAAGCGCAGCACGTAGAAGGGTACGCCGGCCCGGCCGCCGAGAAGGGGAGATGAGAAGGGGAGATAAAGCGCGCGCCCGCGCCCGCGCTCGTAAAATCGAACGCCGCCCCCCCCCCCCCCGCCCGCTGTCGGCCGCCGAGAAGGGGAGATAACGCGCGCGCCCCCGCTCGTAAAATCGAAGGTCGCTCGAGGACCCCCCCCCCTCGCGTCTTTTCACGCTCACGAACAACGGGCGGGCCCGGTTATATATATACATATACATATACGGCAAATGACGCCGACGCGGACGCCGACGCCGACGCGGACGCCGACGCCGACGGCGAAAACCAGCCGCGAGTGTCCATATAATTGCTATCGCAATAAAAACATTTCCAATAGACTTGTTACACTCAGTAGAAAGAGTGAATGAACGCTTAATTTAAATACAGTACGTTGTGTGGACAAAACTCAATGCGTTAATTAAATTTATGTAGGCGTTTTTCTAAGAATTGGATGCTTCGCCTGTGTAGTGAAAAAAGCCGATAGTTCTGCAGCGCGTTTTTCTCCCTCCGTAGTGCGGCTTCGACTCGCGCGTTCGACGGGATTTTACTTGATCTTCCTTTCGTAGTTCCAAGTGTGAACGAGATGCCGATCTCATTTTGAGATCGCAGAGGTAAGCAACGATCCGCAGGGAAACTTCTGTTTCGAAAGATGCGCCCTGACAAACTGCATACACCTGGTAAATAGCTAGTAAACAATTGACACTAACATGAATTGCTTGTAATTTTTTTCTTGACATCCTTCTCCGTATCAATGGAGATGATGTGGGTATTCTTACTAGACTCCGGTACTCTTGGGGTCAGGAGGTCTTCTACTGCAATAGCGTATGCTTGGGCATGTTAGTAATTCATGTTTCACTTTTTTAGCGCACAATCGAAGAAGGACGAAAAGCGACACGGAGACAGCACTGGATCTTCAACTGTGCCAGCAAGACTCACCGGTCGTTTGACCTGCTGCGCCGCTTCATCAAGGTGAAGAGCAGCCGACGGCCGCTACCGCTGGTGCGCGTGGCACACTGTTTGGGGAAAATAAATGTTTCTAGCCCTGAATTGATCTCTCCAATATTTCGTTCCTGCACATGTACATGGATGTAGTGCTGAGTAAAGCGCAGATGACCTAAGCTATCATGTCAGTCTGGTGAAGATGGCCAAGTCATTCACAGGTGAATGATTAGCGGATTACTCGTTAGTCCCTTCAAAAATTGTTCAAATGGATTAACTATTTATCCGGAAGGAGTAACATTCGCTCTCCCAGGGATGATTTCTCAGGATTCACAGTTTGTCCTCAGGAGAGTAACATTTGCTCTCCCAAGGATCATCTCTGAGGGTCAACAGTTAGTCCTTACGAGAGTAACATTTGTTCTGTCAGGGACACTTTCCGAAAATCAAATGTTAGTCCTTACAGGAGTAACCATTAGTCCTCACAGGAGCAAGCCTTAGTCCCCTTGTAGTTAATCCTTCAAGGACTAACTGTTTATCCCCTTGCAGTTCATCCCCAAAAGGACTATTGGTTGTGGCAAATCAGTTGATCCCCAAAAGGACTAACCTCCCTACCCCTTTTAGTCCTTTTTTTTCTTAGAGTGTACCTGATGAAATGCGGGAGTGCAGCTGTAAGCATTTTAGATGTGAAGCATCTTATGGCGAAGCTTAATCCGGTGGTGGTGGTGGTGGTGTGCCGCGTGACCACCCTTACTGCGCATGCGCAAACCCTTTCAAAAAACAATAAAAAACTTCCTCTCCCCCCTCTCTCTCCTCTAGGCATCCCTCCCCGCGGCAACCACAGCCTCACTGCGCATGCGCCTCCCCTCCTCTCTCCCCTGCTACGCTCCCCCCCCCTCTCTCGCCTCGCGACGCCGACGCAGGCAGCGTCTGTTAGCGAGTTTCTTGGTTGAAAAAACCGACTGCCTGCTCTGCACAACCGTTCACTGGCCACCCCGTATATATGGCACTGTATCTTGACCTGCAAGGTGGTGCCGGTGGGAAATTTCTCCTGTGCGTTGTTGAACAATAAAAATTCGCAGCGTGCGCGTTAACTAAAAGCGGACTGCGGGTCTCTGTGTCCAGTCGGAGTCTTCTGTCTCTCATTGCCCATTAGCAGCGATGGGCATGTTCCAGTTGGAAACACCGCTCCATCACTGCGTGCTTTGCGCCTCCCCAGTTTTCTCTCCTGCGCAACGCTGCGATGAGCGCCAGCGTCAACGCCACCGCCAGTGTAAGCGTTAGCGCCCGCAGCTTCGCATCTACACATGGTTCCCTTCAGCGGCAGATGGTGTAATTTTTTTTGAAACGATGGTATGCACAAAGAAAAAAATATGTGCCTCTCAATTTAACAATATTGAATTGATATTTAGGAGTCCTTCAAAATAACATGGGAAAGGGTGTGGTGTTCGCGCCACAACAGAAAAAAAACAAAACAAACGGCAGATCCCGCGCATTGAGGGAATCGAGGTAATGCGAAGCAGCCAGCAAGGAGCAAATCATGCTGTACATAACATCCATATCATCATTTACATGTTTGGACTTGTCATTTATGTTATATCAAGCTAGTGAAACGGCCGCAAGGAGCCATGAGCGTGCCATGCAAGTAATGTTGCACATGACATGTCATGATTTCCAAATTACCACTTGTCATTTATGTTCGTCGTACAGTCACGTCCCGCAATACCAAATTTGGTGTACATTACGCTAGCGAAACGGCCGCCAGCGCGCCATGAGCGTGGCATGCAAACCATGTTTCACAAGACATGCACATCATGATTTTCATATTACCACCTGTCATTGATGTTGGTCATGCAGAAATGTCTCATCACATCAATTTCCGTATATATCAAGTTAAGGAAACGGCCGCAGGAGCACTAGGGCCATGGCGTGTAAATCATACCGTTCATGACAAGTTAGTCATGATTTTCATGATATGACCACTCATTCATGTTCGTCATACAGTCATGTTATGCCACACCAATTTTGGTATAAATCCCATTAGTGATGCGATCTGGAGAGCCCAATGTCGTTGGCGGCTAGATAGATAGATAGATAGATAGATAGATAGATAGATAGATAGATAGATAGATAGATAGATAGATAGATAGATAGATAGATAGATAGATAGATAGATAGATAGATAGATAGATAGATAGATAGATACGCTGAAAGTCGCCAAACATGTATAGACTGATTGGTTGGCTGGCTGCGTGTAACCTTTCTACAATGCTTCTGCACAGCCACCTGCAGGGTAACTGTGGCAACGTGCGGGACTCAGCATCACTTATGCTCACTCCGAGGTTAGCGCGCATGCATCTTGTCTGCTATGCTGACAAAGGATCCGACAAAGGACCTTATGGTGTTAGAAATACACATTTTTGCTTCCAAGAACGACAACTCTAACACTATCAACAGGAATACACGTTAAGCGTGCACATCAATTCATGTCTGAAAAAGACGTGCACATGCGCTTAAGGGCGATAGCGGGCATCGACAAGTCACAAGGAATTATTAGTGATGTGCGAAATTAATTATGCGCTCAAAAAAGTGCTCCGATTTTTTTTTCACCAAAGCCAAGGTGTAGCGGTAGTGCATCTAAATTTCTTAACTTGCTCTAGGCAGAGCAAGCTATATAACCGTTTAAATGAGGCAAGCCGGCGCAGCATGTACTAGCACTTGTTGAGCCTAGCCCATAGGAGGTTCATGTCTGCTATCGGCTACTCCCGATATGTTGTTCTATATTTTATAACCTTGCTATAAGAAAGCAAATTTTTCGTCACTTACAAAAAAAAACATGGTAGACGTTGCCTTATTGTCAAAGCCATAAGTAATGTCACAAACGCTTTATTTTTGCATCCACCAGAAGTGTGCCCTCCACATATAAGTGGCGGTAAGTTGCATGCATTGCTCACGAACCACCGAATTCTGAACGAATGGGCTTCTGTGAAAGCTGGGCTACCGTGCAACAAATGCTGCATTGTTCTACGATCCCGCTTCAGGTATAACGTCACCTACACAATGAAACGCTCGTGTGCGCCTGCCAGCGTCGTCACTGGCCGGCAGGCAGACTCAAACACACGCGCGCACACATACCGTAAGCGGATGAATATAAATAAAAACTCTAACGGTGTCCCTGTGGTGGATCAGCAACTCTGTGCCTCCAGTGCAGAATTTCTATCCTTTAACCACTATGTCCAAGAAGGCCTTATCAGCCGGTATAGAACACGTTTAAGGCTGTCCTCCATGCAAGTTGGCGCGTTCTAACGCTTGGCGCGTTTACACAATGCTGACGGAGTGTTACCTAGCTGTCATATAGTGCTACTGCTATGCGGAAGGATAAAACAAGTCAACTGCTGCTGTCTTTTTTCTGTTTTTCTGCTGTCGTTATTTTTTCCCTTCATATGAGAGGCCCACGTACGCTTTCGAAGACTGCGTTGTGGAATTTTCTTATATATCTATGGGTTATCGGCACTTACTCATGTAGAAATTAATTGTTTGAGCTGTAGTACCAAGAATGAAATAGTTTGCACTGTTTCTACTTACATCTAAAGAAATAAGCTCTTGCTCTGGCACCCGCACGCGTGTCTGTAATGAAGGCCTTTGTTCAGTACAGAGCGGTAAAGCAGCGCACTGCGTCTCTAATGATATAACTGGAGCCGCACTTACTTTCACACCGGAGACCAATTTAAAAGCGTAAGCGGATACATGTGCACGGTCAAGCTAAGCTAATCAGTGTAACACTCCTGATGCAGGTTACCGACGCATAAATACTGCACATATTTTACGCGATTACTCTACGAAGCAATGACAGTTGTTGTGAATTTGGCTTTGCCCTACCTTGCCTTTCAGTCACAAATTAAAATGGTGAATGAATCAGTGGGAACGTCGAGTCGACGGAAAGACGAATCCCAACATCAAAACATGACTGTTGATTAACTTAACCCTCTATTGCATGAATTATGAGAAAATCAATAGAAAAATTATTTGATCATTTTTTATCATTTACTACATGAAGAATATGTACGAAAATTTTCAGATTTATTGTGACTGTATTAATGAAAATAAAGGTTTGTGCCAAATATGGCACACTATGCACGTGGGCGAGCAAACTTGCTGCCATGGCTGAAAAACAAAATCTCACTGATTGCGGTCTTTTTAGCTTGATTTGTGGAATAAAGCAAAGCAATTGCTTCCTGTGTTCAGGCATAATTTAACATTTTGGTTAGTGCATCTGACTGCCGACATCTACGTGGAAGATGGCCGCTTACACGTTTGGCTCTTCGCATGGTGCCGCCTTGCTGTACTTTCCTGCCCGAATTTCCAACCGCTGACTTGTGGTTGTGAGCGTCAGTTGCCGACAGATCGTAAAAGCTAAATATCGCCGTGCACTGGTTAGACTTCACATAATTTTTTTCGTGCACCCACGCCAATAATGTAACAAAAAATTGCCAGGTACTGGTGCTGACACTCGATATTTTCGTGAAGCATCTCAAAATCTACCGCCACAACTGAAATCTGGCAAAAACAAGTTGTGCTGCATGATCTCAGATGATTTCTTTTCGTTTGTATTTGCACTGTGCAACAAAACATAGATGGCATCATATTGCACATTTCATCACTCACATGCATACTGTGCCAAATATGGCACATACCGATTTCCGACTATATACCGTAGTGGAAAACGGAATTGAGAAGAGCCTTAATGAGCATGAATTTTCAAAGCCACGAGATATGCCAAAATCATTTTTTCTTGCTTGTGCAACGAGAAATTGGTTGCAAGAAAAATATAGCAGCCACTGTCGTTCGTGATCCGAGCTTGCACGTGCACCGTGCAATCTATTTCATGTCTAGATTTCATACTGCTCTAGGGATGGCAGCGCTTTTTTATATTTAGTGCGCGTAACTATAAGGATTACTCTAACTGTGTCACATTCTCCACTGGTCCACTTGCGCCCGCTATAAAAAATGTTATTCGGTATGTGCCAAATATGGGACGCCATGCAATAGAGGGTTAATAGCAGCAGCGGGCGAGCACGGCGACGCTACGCTCGTATAGGTAGCGAAAGAAGAAGCTTGCAATCTAGGCAGCCTGTTTTAGCAGCCACCGCTGGTGACACATATCTCTGGTGATGCAGAGGTGGCGCGCTAATTTAGTTCAAGGTGATAGAGCGTGTAGCCATGTCCCGCCGAGCTGAAAGGTAGCGAGGCGGAGGCTGCACGAGAATATGCGCAGAGTATGTCGCCATAAATCCAAAGCACTCATCTCACTTGTGAGCCTTAGTTTCATTAACTGCCAAAGAGCATGCATTCATAAAAAAGGCAAGCTAACACACATTCCAAGCATGATGATAAATGAAATTTCATCCTTAAACGAAGGAAACAGTGAACTCCCGAAGGCTGTTAACAGCTTGAAATTTCTACCACCATCTGTGCAAGCGGTTGTCAGATGGCAGTCCGGTGAAAATGCACGTATTATTTCCAGAATTTTGATGAAGTGCTAAAATTAGCTCGTGGTAAGGATTTGTGGCTGTCGTAGTGCTTCTGTAACTTGAATTTCATCTGTCGCAGACAATTCGTTTGCAAATGTTCACCAAACTCAATTCTGAATGTTCTAGTGCAATAACTGTTACCACTTTCGCCGTATATATGTGAGATTCTGCAACATCGGTATTTTCGTGCTATTTATGTGATATGCACGTGGTAAAACCAAGCACGAGGGAAAAAATCACGCGATCGAGATTAATTTCTGTTCATTTAGGCGTCATACGAGGAAGAGCATACGTACGTGAGGATAACAAAGAAGGGGTAGTGGTCAAAAGGGTATGTTTATTTGTAAACCCGTACTGCAGACTTTCAAGTTGGTGCTGAATTCCTTCATTCTGTAACCTCGCTAATCGCTCTTGACGTCACTGCACGGTGAGCTGACTTTTGGTAAACTTTGCGCTAAGCAATATTTGTGTCTTCGGTGCAAAGCGTAGCAAGAAGGAACCATCAACCGTAGAAGCCACGTCCGTAGCCGCCATATCCGCCGAATCCGCGTCCGAATCCACCGTAGCCTCCGCCGAAGCCACGTCCGAATCCACCGTATCCTCCTCCGAAGCCGCGGCCGAAGCCACCATAGCCTCCGTAACCACGACCGTATCCGCCGTAGCCAAACTGGGCGGCTGCCAAACTGCACAGGGCGAGCAGGACGGCGAAGGAGAGGAGGAATGTCTTGCTGCTGACAGAAACCATGGTGGCTTGTTGCGTCTTCGCTACAAAGGTCTGCGGCAAAATAAAATGAGAAACATTGAGTCATAAGGTATTTACAGCACACGAATTGGATGACGGTCGGACTACGCGATGCAGAACAGTATATTCAATTTCGCCGTCCTGCTTTCATTACCGGAAGGTTTAAAATTCGTTATCATGCAAAATATACTGGCTAGCGTTCGAAAGCACCTTATACAGTTTACTTGCGCACTTGCTGAGAGCAGAGGATATATTCAAAAGACGTTCTTGCGTACAAGTTAATTCTTCCTACGAAGAGGCATGGTCTAAACGTTAATTTAGATGTGTTATTAACGTAGCCAGTAGCACAGTCGTAAAAATCTCTTACGAAAAATTTTCTGAATTCAAAATCTGCTTCACGTCCTGCACCAAGAACATGAATATGAGGTGATGTCTTTAAAATAACTTCTCGCTTACCTCATAAGTATTGCTGCGGTGGTGTCATGTTTGTGA
>JALIZH010013630.1:0-43806 GCA_030522465.1 Rhipicephalus appendiculatus
TGGTGCGCAACGTGCAGCCTATGTTTGTGTTTATTTATCACAAAAGCCGGTAAAGGGCATAAGTCCCGAAGGAGATCGAGGCTTGAAGAGATTAAAAATCACGGATCAAGCCAGAACCGAACCCAGGCTTTCCGCTTGACAGTCAAGTAATCTACCACAGATCCACGCCCGTACTTCAAGCTCGCTGGGGAGAAAACTCTAAATCCAGCGCTTATGTAGAGCTGGTTCTACTGTAATCCAGCGCTAACTCTGCGATTAATGTAGCGCTGATGTAGTTCTTGTGTAGGTCTTCGTGTAGTTCTAAATCCTGCGCTTAACGCAGCTCCACAAACGTAAAACCTGAGGAAGTGCGCAGCATGGGCAAGCCAGCGATTCCCTTGGCAATCGCATGCTTGCCACCGCCTTGGCAATCGCGCACTTGCCTAGCAGGTGGCGCCCTCTCTGGCGCGGTGCATTTATCAGCCGGATGCTTTAGAAGAGCTTTTGACGATTTCAAGTAAGTTATTGGGATTAATTAATGATTATTTCTACAGATTATGTTATTTTAGACATTTTTAGTTTATTTTGCGCTGGTTTGAAGCATTGTTAGCCTTGTTTTAGGCCAGTATTGTCCACTGCGTGACCATGCGATATGAAACTGTGGATGGACGAGAAGCCGGGGCCCTCAAGTGCTACGCACTTAGAAATCTTTGAACAGAAGGGTGGCGCTGAAACCAGTGTTTAAAGTGGTCTTGTCTTCCCAAAGGCAGCAACTGCCTACCTTAGCGCCCGTATGTATAACGATTTCAAAGAGAGCTCTTCGAACAAACCGACATGGTAGGTACACAGCGAAAAGCAGTGAGATTTAAACTTGTATCCAATATTTTCTAACCATTCTGATCACCGTGAAATTATCATTTTTAGCTGCTGCTCACTTTTGAGACGCAGGACTCAGCGGAATTCCCCCCACCTTCTACACGACTGACGCAATAAATAAATGAATAAATAAATAAATAAATAAATAAATAAATAAAAAGCACCAGGCCTGCACCCTACCTCTCCTTCTGTTTTCTTTCTTTTATTGATGTGTTTCCTCATGAATAAATAGTGTATTAGTATTTTGATGAATCTCAACGAAGATATTGCGTAAGTAGTAACTAAAAACGTTTTTTAAATGCGAAGCATTTCATTGCGTGCTGCAGGCACTTTGAGCGTTTCTATCTATCTATCTATCTATCTATCTATCTATCTATCTATCTATCTATCTATCTATCTATCTATCTATCTATCTATCTATCTATCTATCTATCTATCTATCTATCTATCTATCTATCTATCTATCTATCTATCTATCTATCTATCTATCTATCTATCTATCTATCTATCTATCTATCTATCTATCTATCTATCTATCTATCTATCTATCTATCTATGGGTAAAATGGTCTGACGAATATGACTCGCTGGTCATCACTTGAATAACGTGAAAATCCCGTCGCTTACGTCGTCAGACATTTTCCTACAAACACATGTGGCACAAACCGGTATACCACGGGCCGAGGTATGTGCCACAGGTGATTGACAGTTCATATCTACCCAGGAACGGCGAGAACAGACATCGACAATTTAAATGCGAGAGGGATAAGAAAAAAATGCCCCCACCTCCCCGAAGGGAATCGTGAGAAAATGCGAATGCTTTTCGCGCGCGCTCCATTCACTCCATTTACTCCATTTACTCCAATTCACTCCATTTAATAAATATGGTTGTTGTGGTTCGAAGAAGGAAAAGGCGCCTAATTATGTTTCAGCGCAAGGAGACACGAACACGAGAGAGAAGGCACGAGGACACGGCGCTACTAACAACTGTTACTAACAACAGCTATTAACAACTGTTGTTAGTAGCGCCGTGTCCTCGAGCCTTCTCTCTCGTGTTCGTGTCTCCTTGCGCTGAAACATAAGAAATGCAGTACCAACTAGCCCACCAGTCGGTTGTATTGCTTAATTTCTGCAGCCCGGTCGGGAGTACGGCGCAGCGCCTGTTTTTTTTTTCTTTTTTTTGTTTTTTTATTTTATATATATATATATATATATAAATATATATATATATATATATATATATATATATATATATATATATATATATATATATACACGTGCGAGCGAGCGGACGGGAGAGTGGGGCGCAGGGAGTAGAGAGAGCGAACGGCGAGAGAAGGAGCGGCGAAGCACTGTACCTACCCTCTCCTACACTCTCTCCACACACGCGGGAGCTCCGCCGAGCTCCCGCGATGCGAGCGCCCTCACACACCAGAGCGCGCTCCTCCTCTCCACTCACTCTCCGCTACTCCGCCCGCACCACCTGCTCCGGTTGCTAGGGGGCGAGAATAAGCGCGCGCGCCCGCAGCTGTTGCTATGGGAGATGGAGTGAGAGCGGAGAGATGCGGACACCGACGCCTGACATAGCCCGACTAAGAAATGCATTCGTATTTAAAACTGACATCGGCAGCGTTGACCCGACGAATGCAAAGAATAAGTATCAGGGTCTAAGCAAGAATCGAGCCGAAGCATTCTGCGTGGCAATTAAGTATCCTACCACAGCGCCACGCCAGGTCTGGAAACTGCTTTGGAAATAGACCCTTTGCAGGCGTCATGTTGGTGAAACGTCAGTTGTGGTTGCAGTGCTGGCTATCTAATTTTAAAAAACATTAAATATGTACTCCCATGATAGAGCCGTCATGTCAGGTTAGCGTCAATTGTAGTTAAGCGCCATTCACTGAAGTTCGTCTACGTAGCACTATCCAGGGCTACCATCCTTGCGAGCACAAGCGCTACATATCAGCTTACCGCTTCCGGTGTTGATACCCATGTTGCTGTTGGGATCGTTACACAACTGTAAAAACTGGTTCTATAAAACACATGTGGCTGTTCAACATGTGTGTGTGCGTACAATATTTGTACATATCTTTAGCGTCATTTCGTAACGTTTTGTTTAATAAAAAATTACTACACAGGCACCTACCCTCCGCATGCTTCACATAACATGTATAACATGGATTCTCATGGCACGTGGAATCTGCCGAATTTTTCATGCATTGGTAGCAATCCTATCGCAACATTCGTATTTAGGTGTAGTTACTTGTTTATCTCGGTGTCTATTTACCTTGTATTTCAATACTAACCAGTTCTGTTAAAAACGGGCCTCTTCCACAACCGTTGAACAGGCTTTAGGGTCCTACCTGCGTCATGATAAATGGTCATTACGTGCATAATACAAAATAAAAACTAATTGACCGACCGACCGACCGACCGACCGACCGACCGACCGACCGACCGACTGACTGACTGACTGACTGACTGACTGACTGATTGATTGATTGATTGGTTGAAGTAGCTGCCTTCTTCCCTGTTGCGTTAACTATGAAACAGGGCTATGCCGACTGCCGTGCTAAGCCATCTCTTGGAAAAAGGCAAATTGAACCGAAACCAGGATTCATTTGGAAAAACATTTTCCGCAAGCCTCAAAGCATAAATATTGAGGAGCAGAGCAGGTGCGTAAATCCAACTCACTAGCACTTAAAAAAAAATGTTTCCGAAATCTCCCAGCGCCTGAACAGGAATCTGCTATTAGAGTCTGCAGTGGAGTTGGGCCATTCCCTTACAAGGAACGGCTTTCAAATTCAATAAGTGCTTTCTGTGATGATATTATCGCGAGAAAAGCACTCACGCGCAGAAAATAATCCTGTGGCTCTTCTATATTCTGTGACTCTTCTACGTATATTTGACGAAAGCTACTCGGTGGTCGTCCTTAAAGCGTACCGAGTCGAAGTGAAATCGCATGTACAGAAGTAAGCCCCTCTTTGGTGCACTTTCGGTGGCGAAGTTTTGCTCATTCTGGGTACGCTGAATGCGCCATTAGAACAGATATCCTCTAATACTTTCTCATCTTCGTACGAGCGAGTGCAACAACTTAGACATTGAAAGCAGCTTTTCGCGACAGCACGAGAAGTAAAAGAAAACAAAGATGGGAAGAACGTTGCTTGTGCTTTTTACTACGTGCTTTTTCGGAGATGTTAGCGCTTGTATTTACCACCGGCTACTTCTCTTTAGAAATAACACAATTAGTAAAAATCACAGCAATGAAAAAAAATTCGGCAGATCCCACACGTTGTGGGAATCGGGTTCATGCGAAGGAGTCGGCGAGTAATTTGTCTTTGCTGCATTTTTCGGCTTTGAGCCAAACGTTACGGGGTGGCTGAACCTGTTTTTATAGGTGTAGTAGTGGTATGCACATCGTAGACTACACTGGCGCTTAAAGGGTAACTTGTGCTCTGACGTAACGTCAGCACCGAGTTATAAATGTTTTTTTTTTTTTCCTGAATAAGAAGTCAGTTGCTAGTAGCGCGTCGTCCTGTGTCTGTGTTCCTCGTGTGTACGTCTTAGTCGCGGCTGGAGAAGGGAGAGATGAAGATAAGATGCGAGTTTCATCACGTGATGCGTTGTTTCGTCATCTGCTCCAACCCATAAGTTCTACAGCGAAGCATTAGCTTGACATTGATTGGAGACACAAACGAGCGTTAAGAAATGGCACTTCGCGCTATCGGGCGAACGCCCCGACTTCAAGCATGCCGTGATAAAATACAAGTTGCCGATCCTTCGCCCTTGCTTGGCTCCGGCGCTGTCCTTTTATTTATTTATTTATTTATTTATTTATTTAGTTCTCTTATTTACTTAACAATACTGCTGATCTGATCAGAGATTATAGCAGGAAAGGCACATGAAATAAATTATGTGGTTACACAAAATCATACATGTTCAACATTGCCACATTACTAATCGAGGAACTCATCCTTAAAATAATTTTACCACCAACAAATTCATCGAAAAATATGTCACTCAAAATAATTATAAAAGACAAAGGATATACATCAGTAACACGACATAGGCACAGCGCTTAGCGAGTTTAGTTATTCTACAGTGCCATCCATTAGCGGACTTGCGACGTAAGCATTGGCAATCATAGTTGCAAACTTGCTTAAGGATGGTTCATCAGCTACAGTGGGTCTGAATAAGTTCCAGTGTTGAATGGTTAGCGGGAACAATGAATATCTGAAACATTACGAGTTGGAAGAGTATTCGTTTACTGCATGGGAGTGCTCATGACGTGTTGGCCTGTCTTGTAGATGAGCCTTTTCTTTTACTGCGCAACGCCACTGCGCAGACGGTAGTGTCGACGCGGCTCAAGGCACTAAATCCTGTACTATAGCTATCTATCGGGGCGCCGTGTTGATACAGCTGACAACCCCATTTAGTCGATGCAAGCCTTTCGCATCGAATTCCTGTATGCCGAGAGAGCACACGTAAGGAGCGGCGGCTCGTGCACTCAAGGGGGGGGGCAACAGTGAAAAGCCATTAACTTCCTTCTTCGTGTTCGCGTTTTCTTTCGTCACTCCGTAACACGACGATAAAAGATCCGCCTGCTCGCATAAAGAAGGTCCTCCAAGGTTTTTTTTTGTTATATTTGCGGCGCTTGCACCTGTCTGGATGTGCGGTATCGCGATTACATAGGAGGCCCGCGATAATGTTCGTGTAAGACGCAACAGTGTGAATATTTTATCGTTCTTTTTCAAGCGAAGCTTCTTATGCGCTACACATTTCGGTGGCGACGTTGCCGTACGCGAAAAAACGCGGTCCCAGCGAGCGTACAGAATTGCAGCACGCGATGAAGCGCCGGTTGCGTACGCATTTTCCAATAATTCAATTTTCCAATTCCAATAAATGATGCTGTCTCGACAGTGCGCTTCTCGGCGTTCAGCCTTTTCTGGTATGGCACACTGAGCTGTTGCTTGTTAATTTAAGTTGATTGATTTTATTGTTGCCTGGGTATGAACGCACGACCGTCGTTGTTGCCCGTAGCAAGGAAGTGTGGCGCTCTTATGAACGCGGATGAAGGTCCCATTCCCGACCTGCAGGAAGGAAACTGTTAGGAGGGAGCATTGCGAAATACGACAGAAAGAAAGAGAGAAAGAAGGAGAAAGAAAAAAAAGAAGAAAGAAAGAAAGAAAGAAAGAAATAAAGAAAGAAAGAAAGAAAGAAAGAAAGAAAGAAAGAAAGAAGAGAGAAGTAAAGATAGATAGAAAGAAGAAAGAAGAAAAAAATAAATAAAGAAAGAAAGAAAGAAAGAAAGAAAGAAAGAAAGAAAGAAAGAAAGAAAGAAAGAAAGAAAGAAAGAAAGAAAGAAAGAAAGAAAGAAAGAAAGAAATGAGAAAGAAATAAAGAAAGAAAGAAAGAAAGAAAGAAAGAAAGAAAGAAAGAAAGAAGCACATGCCAAGCTTCGCTTTTCGCCATTTTCACGATATGGGAATGGCTCCTGAATTTTCAGAAATTGTTTGACGAGAAACGAAACACTGCCCACATCGATCGTTATAGTATGTCGTATGCAGAAATTATGGTGGTAGCCTCAGAGCGTTCAGTGGAGCGAACATAGCATTTTTACGGATCATTTGTGAAATTTCGTGATCACTCTGTATACACGTGAAAAAGAAAGCATCACTACGCCTTAAGTCATGGATAGAATGGCAGGTAATGACGTCAATTTGCTATTCGTACTATTTTATTCCTCTTTCACATCTACAGTGCTCATCTCATCACAGTACTCAAAGCCAGACAAGACGACGCATGTCGCCGCAAAAAAGATGCCTGCTCCTTAAATGGAAAACAAACAGCATACGCTACACTCAAAAGGGGGCTTTCTGCACCATTCTGTACCTTTCACGAAAATTTTGTCATTTCTCTACCTTTCATCAAAACTTAGTGCCACCTTTGTGCTGTGTTGGACAAAAAAAATCAATAGCAACAAACAATTAGGTCAAGGAAGCTATATAGGGGACTTTACGTGTTGCTTTGTCACCAAAGTGTCATGATTATTACCTAAACCGAAAGGAACTAAAGTGTACAAAAAAAGCACCCTATCCGTCAGTGGGATCAGGACCAACAGAAAGGATGCTTCTTCGTCTACTTTAATAGTTACTTTCAGTTTAGCTCATAATCATTACAGTGCAGTTACAAAACACCAAATAATATCCCCTGTGTTTTCATTGGCTTCATTTTCTGTTTGTTTCATTCGTCGTGCATGACAAAGGAACGAGCCCTTCGATTAACTCCCCCTCTTCAGTACTCTGTGCAGTGTGTTACGAAGTTTTGTTGGCCATCCAGCTTCGCAGAGTGTAGTATGGCTCCGTGATAAATCCTGTGATAAAAAAAACAGGGCCGCTCCTTTCAACTTCGCTTGGTCGACCGTCTCCACACGGTGTAAGGGCAGTTACGTTGGCTCAAAACGTTTCTTCCCCATTAAAGCCAGCCTTGATCGAAGAGTAAATACTAGCTTCGTGCACCGCATTTAACGCCGTATAACCACCTACTAATTCCACGAGGAAATGAGCTTTCGACCTCCGAAATCTCCTCCGTTTATCGCCAGGCTTTCTTTCGTCGGTAAACAATCCGTGCCTTTTGCGCCGTTTAGTTTCACCGTGAAGGCACAAGGCAATATAATGCGGTTGCGGAAGTCGCAGAACGTTGGGCTGTCGCACCGTAATCCTGGAAGCTCGCGATCTTAAACACACAGAAGCACTTAAGTATAAAGCTCGTCGAAAACCTGGAAAAGCCCTGAACCGCTTGCCTTATCTTTTAATTCCATCCTTATTAAATCTCACGTGTTTGTTTGTTCATTCGTTTTTGTTTTTTGTTTTTTTCCTGCACGTTTCCTTCCGCTTTTTTCCCAAAGCCCCGAGGAAACCCCGCTTACGCTGGAAATACAATTAGAGATGGCGATCGTCGAAAAACTCGTCTTTCTTTCTTTTTTTTTTTCTGGCCTCGACAGAGGAATGTTTGCGCAGCCTGTGACATTTATACTTTCCTAGTTTACAAGCGGAGATCTTTTCGCTCAATGTACATCTATTCCGTGACGTTCAGCTGCGCTGCAAAAAATATTACCTACAAAAAAAAAAAATCAATAAAGAAAACATGGAATATGCCGAACATTAGCTGCAGCCCATGATTGAGTCTCAGAATCAACCATAAGCTGGAAACTTATATATATATATATATATATATATATATATATATATATATATATATATATACACATACAGGGTGTTTCAAGAAATGTGTCCACTATTTTTTAAAAATCAGCAAAATGCGATATTTGCTCGCTGTCTTTACAATTGCTTTTTCTGTAGCGGCAGGCATCTTAAAATGGTTGAAGACATGATTTGGGACAGTAATTAAGAAAGTTAAATTAATTAACTTTTTCATCAGCGGAGTTAGGTGGTCAAGTCCAATGGGAGAATTGAAGTCCTTCATGCGAAGAACCCATTTCAGATTTGAGATTTCGAAAAAGCGACCTCTATTAATTATTGTGGCGTAATGAAATTCAGGCAAATTTAATGGCGAAACCGAAACCCAAGCACCGATGAGCGCAACAAGCAGACGACTAGAATGACGTCACTGTTCAAGACAACGCTTACAGAGGTGCAGTGCTTCCCCGTTCGTTAACGTATGTGCGTCATGCGCGCTACTACTGCAAGCGCAGCCCACACACTCACACCAAGAAGTCAATTCATGGTTGATAAAATGACATTCACTCATTGTGGACGTCTCGGACGAATGTGGCAGTTGCGCTCTTCCGCGTTTCGGTTTCGGTTTGGCCGCTGAATTTGCCTGCACTTCATTACGCCACAATAATTATTAGAGGCCGTTTTTTTCGAAATCTCAAAGCTGAAATGGGTTCTTCGCATGAAGGACTTCAATTCTCCTATTGGACTTGACCACCTAACTCCGCTAATTAAAAAGTTAATTAATTTAACTTTCTTAATTACTGTCCTAAATCATGTCTTCAACCATCTTGAGATGCCTGCCGCTATAGAAAAAGCAACTGTGAATACAGCGAGCAAATACCGTATTTTCCTGATTTTTTGAAAATAGCGGACACATTTCTTGAAACACCCTGTATATAATATGCCGCGAAGGAAGCATATTGTTTGTAAGTGGAACTATAGGCATGTCGTGCTATTATTTTATAGTAGACTTCAAAACACTTATACTTAATCGATCGGAAGTTAGAAATTGTCTAATCGGACGTTTTGCAAACTGATCTACAACTTTCTTATTGCGATTTGTTGCCCGGCTAGTTGCTTAAAAGGTTAGTTAGTTAACCATGCCTAATTAGGCAATTAATGAGAACAGCGAAATAGTGGGACGTACTCCAGGCAATAGCCAGCAACCTCCATTTGGTCGCGTCGTCATAGAGTGCGTCGGCATATTTTCAAACTCTGGCTAGCGATGGCTGGGGCACCCCGTATATATTTGGTGGTGTAGAAAAGGAGCCAGCTTGAACAATTTTGATACTTTGATCACACACAAGGTTGTCCGCCTCGGTGGAACAATGGCTATGGTGCTCGGCTGCTGACCCGAAGGTCGCGGGTTCGATCCCGGCCGCGGCGGTCGCATTTCGATGGAGGCGAAGTGGTAGAGGCCCATGTACTGTGCGATGTCAGTGCACGTTAAAGAACACCGGATGGTCAAAATTTCCGGAGCCCTCCACTACGGCGTCTCTCATAATCATATAGTGGTTTTGGGACGTAAAACCCCCGATATTAATATTATTATTACACAAGGTTAATAATGTTCGTCATCATAAGACTGCGCTGAACGTCAGCAAATAAAAATCTGTGCGTGTAATCTTTGGGAGTATTATCAGCCGGTGCCACCCGTAGCCCTCCGTGGCAGCTCGTTCGGTAGAGCATCGGGCGAGTAATTCGAAGGTTGTGGGTTCGCATCCCACCGATGGAAAGCATGTTTTCTCGTTCATTTTCTGATGAAAAAAACGGCGCACATAAAATGTAGAAAGAAAGGGAAGTCACAGAGCACTGCACTCACAAATGAAACTTCATTGATTTTTTTCTCCACTTTAATTCCTTTCAATTAACGTCACAACTATTACACTACAGTTACGAACAACGAATAATGTCCCCAGTGCTTTGCCTCGCTTAATTGTCTGTTGGAGTCGTTTGGTTGTATAGGTGGAGGGAGACGTGCGAGAGGGACCGGCCATGATAATGAAGCGAACGCGAAAAGAGAGCGTTAAGAAAGGGTACGCGAAAAACTGGCTGGGGCCATTTCTACTCGATTACAAGTGGACGAACTCGGGTGTGCGCGCGCAGAAGGGTCGGACAGTGACGTACTATACCGAGAAGAAAGTGCAGACCCAAACTTTTTGCAGTTCAGTCGAGCTTGAACCACGGAACGTCTCAACGACTCGGAACCGAGAGAGTCAGACGCAGGCCGCGCATCAAGCATTGTGAACGCGTCTAGGACACAATGGAGACCTCTAGGATAACGAGGCGGAAGGGGGGTGCCTCATTATCTGAACCGGCTTTTGTTGCTGTTCGTAGCAGTTTCAAAGAACAAGCGTTCTGTGCCTGCCTTCTCAAAAGACATCGTGATCTTCTTTGCCCCTTAAAAACCTTGACCCCATCTGGGATGTCGTGAATTACCATTTCGAGAGAACGTGAAGAAATATCCAGCGAAATTGTGGTTGGCGCAACAGTCCCCTTCTGAAACGAACACGAGGACCTCATTTCTGAACCGCGCCAAACTGCTCTAGCGCTCTATTTATTGCTTTCAAGAATTCACGTTACGGCAACCATCGCGCACTTTATGGTCTGATGTTTATATCTGAAGTGGTGTTTGAAAAATACGAACATATGTGACCGACATGGATGCGTTGTACCCGCGGTACAAGACAAATGTAGCCAGACAACACTTTATATGAAGGGTTCATTGAATTTCGTGGAAACGGAATAAAAGCCATTTGCAGGACAGAATGTGATGCCGATAGGGAGGACATTTTGATGCCACAAACGCGTTTCAGTGGTCGCGGGATGAGCGTTCTACGGGAACGCGCAAGGGTGCACGCTACACTCGCAGAAGTCTTTTCTCGCTGGCAATGATAGAGATAGAAAAGAAAGTACAAAAGAAAAAAAATGAACTAAACAGCTAATGTGAACAGTGAACACAACATGAACTCGCACTGCTATAGTTCACAGATTAGAAAGCTTGTGGGGATAACGTTGCAGCAGCAAGCATAGGGCCGGGTTCATGGGAGAAACATGCGAGAGGCCTTTGTCCTGCAGAGGCCGTAGTCAGGTTGATGTTTATGACGATGATGGGGATGATGCCAAGAAGTCTCGCAGATATCATAACATCGTTCTCTTCTATCTGTGCGCAGGGCCCGTCGCCATGATTAGGACAGCAACCACGTCTCTTGCTTAACAGAGAAGGACGACCAGACAACAAGTTGCGAGCGACATCCGCGCCACTAATGTCTCCGGATGGAAGCAACGCGTCCGCGGACTTCTCGCAGATCTCCGACGAAGACGACCTCCCCGAGGACTACGACTACGAGGAGTCGGCGTGGCGGTTCGACCTCGCCGACCTCATCCCGACGGCGGTCGTGTACGGGGCGACGCTGCTGTTGGGTCTAGTGGGCAACCTGCTCATCGTGTACACGGTGGCGCGGTTCCCGCGCATGCGCTCCATATCGAACTTGTTTCTCGCGTCGCTCGCGTCGGCGGACCTGCTTATCGTGCTGCTGTGCGTGCCCGTCAAGTTCGGCCAGCTGTTCTCGTACACGTGGACTCTGGGCGAGCTGGGATGCAAGCTGCTCCTCTACGTCCAGCACGTGTCCATGATCTGCTCTGTGCTCAATCTCACCTTCCTCAGCATCGAGAGGTAAGGGCAATTGGATCGGCTTCCATACCATTAGCTTGCGCGGGTACGAGGTGACAGAAGCGTGCATTTATTGAACCATTTATTAAGAACAAGTAGCACTATATAGAACACAAACAACGCAAGAAGCGAACTTCACTACAATCAGATGGTCAAGTCAACCACCACGATGTGAGCTTGCAGTCTTGTCCCCCGGGACGGAACGTGCACGTGCGTGGAGTGCACCGTAAGTGTTGCGCCGAGTCGAAAGAAATACGAAAGAGAAAAAATCGCTTCATAGGATAAAAACCCTAGATCAAAAGTGCCTACTAAAGCGACGGTTCTCCGGCTCTCTTACTGATGATACAAAAGGCGTACGTAGGCGTACAAGGCGTACATGACTATGTACACTTTGCGTACATAGGCAACACCTAAAATTTGCAATGCTCTCGGCAAATATTGGAATGTTTTTTAACTGTTTTTTGCTCCTTTGTAAATGAATTGGCATTCAAGAGAAACAACTTCTTTAATAACATAAAGCAATTACGTGGTGCTGCCCTCTGCTTGACCAGACATCTTCAGTTTCACTTGTCATGAGTGCAGCCATTTAGAAGACCAACGCTTTAAACATCAACAACCTAGGCATCGTAAAAGGAAATGAACAAGCTAAGAACGGTTGAGACAAGCAAGATAAGTCTGTGGCCTCATGGACGACAAGTTTGGTAACCAACGATTTTTTTTTCTCTTTTTGTTCATTGAGCCAGAGATCACCCGCAGTCTATAAACTCTTTATAAGCAAACCTTACAACAAAAAAAAGGCATTTGGGATCAAAAGGAACTGACAGGTCATTTAAGTCGTTGTTCATACAGCTTCGAGGATACAAGTACCGCACGTAACAAAGAAATGCGTGAGACAAAGCGCAGCCCGCGCCCTCACCAGCAGCTGTCTTAAACAGGGCGCCCGTTCATCGGCAGGCAGCCATCGGAAGAGACAATGTCTGAGTTCTAACGCACTATCCAACATCCTTTGGAAATAGCGTACGCCCGGAGACCTAGGATTACTTTTTTTTTTTGTCATTTCAACGAGCGCAGCTCATTGGGCCCGCTTTCGCTCCGCGCATCTTCAATGCCCCTCATTGTCTCTGCCATGTATTGTGAGTGACTCAGATACTACGAACTAAGGCATCGCCGTCTATCGAGCGGTGGCCATCAAAAAGGTGGGCGGCTGACCTGTGCGTTGTCTTTACCCTCAGCTAAGAACGACGTGGACCCGCACAACTTGCATTAAACAAACAAAAATTCGTTTTACTCAATAGCCTATAGGTCAACTTCATTATATTCATCGGTAAATATTGGAAAAGTTTCAGCAAAGTTCATTCGTCGCTGTGCCACCAACTCAGTGAAAGGAAAACTTTTGTTCATCCTCTCCCAAAGTGTGCTGACAGGCAGCAGGCCCTGTTGCTAATCCTTGAATTATGTATATTTAACCTTCACCTAGGGTCCCATCGTAGTCTAGTGCTTTGGGACCTTCATTTGTATATTTCATGCATTGTTATTAACATTTTATCTAACAATAAGTATTATTAATTAATTAATTAATTTATCGATCAATGAATCTGACCTTATACGACTATGAGGAGGAGTACAAGTGCAACGACGTAAGTGCAGAGAATCTTAATTACAGCAGTGTAAAATATAAAGGGAAAATAGACAACCACCCATTTGTAGCACAAAGCCACAAGGAAATCCATACGGATTTCTCAGAAAGAAAAGCTTCTTAGTTGCCGAAAAAATTCGTCCTGATCCGGGGTTCGAACCCGGGACCAACGCCTTTCCGGGGCGGTCGCTCTACCAATTGAGCTAACCAGGAAGCTAGCAATTGGCAGCGCGAGGGCGAATTCATCGACAACTCGAAGTACATGGACACAAGTATTGCAAATGAGTTCTTCCTAGGCTGCATTCGAGATAACCAGCGGAACATGTCGAGCCACGGCGCATGCGCGCGGAGCGCACGCGTGTGCAGCAAACCGAACAGGACAAACCCGAACCGCTGCCGTGCTGACGACCCACTGTTTGTAGCACGTGTTATGTGCGCGAGAATTGTGCTTGTCTGAGCTCGTTGGTTGCACATAGCAAGGGGGTTCCAGATAACTACTTGAAAGGGGACAGAAAGACAGCGGTGTGTCGTCTGCTTCTCTGTCCTCGTCCAAGAAGTTGGCTTGAACACCCTCGCTATGTGTACGACTTGACAGTCGCGCCAGATGCAAAAAATTCTGATTATAAATCTTTTACGGTGCTTTTCGTGTTACCATTCCGCGATCACAGTATCTGACCGGTAAGCCTTGCGTTGCACTAAACAAAACACGTACCATAAAAATTGGTTGTTAGTCGCTTTAACACCTGAAATAAACCTGAACGTATGTCTTCATGCCAATTAAGTACGGAAATGAATCGAGTCAAAACGTGTGCGCAGATACTACGCGGTGATTCACCCTGTTCGCTCCCGCTACCTGTGCACCTTCAGTCAAGCCAGGAGAGTGATCATCTTCATCTGGTTGGCGGCCTTCCTCACCGCACTGCCCATCATCTTCGTGCAGGTAAGTGCGGCAAAAGCGGATAGTTATACATTATACCGTCAAGGGCGCGTTGACAGTCCGTTGTGAGCAGCTTGTGGCTCCTGTAAGACCCTTGAGCATCTTATAGTGAACTGTCCCGCATTTGCTACCCAGCGGGCTCTGCTGATTAAGGAATATAAATTCCTGGGATTTAAGTGCGCGACTATAGACGATTACCTCTTTCCGAGAGGTTGTGTTTCTCGACGAGACCAGGCCCATCGAGCTCTACTGACATTTATGGACCAAACGAACCTGGCCACCCATTTATAGACGTTTTTTTTTTTCGTGTTTACTTATGCTAGTCTAAGTCTTCGTCAATTTTTCTTTACCTCCCTCTCTTCTTCCCTCTTTCTCTCCTCCTATCTTCCTTTCCTCTATCTCTTCCCTCCTCCCGAAAGAGTAAGCAGACGTTGTGCCCCTCCAGGTGGCAGTTGCCAGCTTGCTCTCTCCCTCTTTTTCTCTCTGTCCTTGTGTATATGTGCATGCAAATTAAATAAATACATAAATACATTTCGTAAAAGCGTAGCACTAGCCTCCTAGCGCAAACACGAGGCAACGTCGGACTTCTGAAGATATCCTCCAACAAAGGCACAGGGGCGGCACCAGGGGGCCACTGAGGCGCGACTCCCCCTCCCCCCCCCCCCTCCAATCTAAAATACTCGGCTAGACCCCTTTGGCCCCCCAAGAGCAAGCATAGTCGAAACACAACGCAAAAGTTCCCCTCATCCCTATTCAAACCGCAATGGTTTAATGAAACTTTCGCGCATTTTGGCAACGCTGGTACGCTGAAACTTTATAAAACCTTCAATGTTAACACCTTGGTTTCCTCAGAACCCAATTTAAACCACTTTTACTGGTAAAAAATTTCGTAGACCCTAGCAGACGCCGTCTAAATCTATGACGCCATGGATAGCTGTTGAGGAAACTTCAAGGAGGCGTCGCCATTTGTGTTTTTTGTTTGCGCGTTTGCTCGCTTACCAAGAGTGTTTTCGCGTTGAACGTGATGCTTTCGATATTGGTAACTTGTAATTTATTGATACGATAAATGCCGTTTTTCTCAATAGTGTCCCTTTAAGCCTCCAACGTCCAGCGTCCATCATACCCGCAACTCATGTTTAGTTTGTGTCACCTGAGACGTAACTCATGATGTAGCTTATATGTTATATTTTATGACTAAGAGCCGTAATAACGCAACCATAATTATTCTCGAACTCCCTTTATCACTTACCTTCACACACGCTAGGGAAATCACCTGCTGCACAGATCACAATACCGATTTCCATTTCTTTTTCATTATCCCGTTCTGACGTCCTCCACGTTCAGCACATGCTCGTTGTATAGGAGACGCAGTTCAAACTTGCGCAAGGAAGTGTGCGTTTCGGCGACGTTTTAATTATGAGAAAGTGCTGACGAGAGTTTACGACAAAATGAAAGGTTTCGTCGCTGAATCTCGACTTTCAGGCGTTCCACGGCTCTTGAGTTCGCGCGTTGAACAACGTCTAAGCGAGCGGCCGTCATCAAAGTGATTGTTCGCATTGTTCATTACTTCACTTAATCCTACATGATTGCAAAGACGCTGATTGAACATAGGTGAAGGAACCGGCCCTACGTAGGAAGGAGCGTTTTTCAATATCACGTGGTTTTAATAATAGCTAGAGGGCAATCATTGACATAATAACAAAAATAAAAACTCATCTTTAACGTTTTGCAAGCTTTCTAGTAATTGTTGAAGTAACTCGCGAATCTCTTCTGACGTCGGCGTGGGGCAATCCTTTCGTCTAATGGCATTTTATGTTTATTCTTCGTAAAAGTAAGCATTCGGGTTTGAAACTTGAAAGAACCGTAATTAATTAGGCTCTGACTGTAGGTTCGCAGGAATGTACACGATACTTCAAGGACAGAGACTAATTACTTGTTGCCACTGTTCTATACGTTACCGAAAGAAAGCAACTAACTACGTTACTCGTTACACTAACAAAAAAGCTATGCGTCATCGCCCTGCGTTACCCATGAAAAAGATAACGCGTTGCCGTATACCGTTGCCGAAAAAAAGAAACGGTCGTTATTTCTGCATATTACTCCATAATCAGAAATTTCAATCATTGCATCTTCGCTGCATGAACCCACCATAAGAATTTTATAAAGCCCAAAGTACTGATTTAACGAGAATAACTTAATGTGTCATATCTTGGCAATCCTGTACAGGTAACAAGTGGCCTAAAGTTGCCTCTACAGTTTTGTTTGATGGCTTTTAACTCTGTCGCACATGGTAAGGGCATTTTTCTCAATGTGACATTAAAAATAAGACGATCGATGTCGCCATCAACGCTCTCCGCAAAGGATACATCACTGAACGATATTGCATTAATTATATATATAACGGCATGCTTCTACTAACAAAATTAATGCGCAAACTTTTACCAATAAAAATGCTTAATTGGCATAAATCCTGGAAAAAGTATTTTCGCTCAAGCTTTCTTTTTTTTTTTTCAATTCAACCTGCATATTTACCGTAAAAAACTGAGTGTGTATCTGAAGCTGTTCAGGGTCAGCCTCGGAAACCAACAGCCAGAAAGCTAATCGCAGTTGCACATAGCAAGATGGAAAGCTAATTTTAGAAAACGAAGTTCATAAGCAGTGCCAAAGTATTGCACGAACAACTTACATTAACCACCAAAGCGGCTAATGTAACAGCAAAAAGTTTTCCGAGTGTGAGCAGCAGTTGCATTTCAAAGCTGTCATCGGACAGCTTGCCTCGTTTCTTGGTAAATACGTGCGCACCTACGCTAAATAGGCGCTCGACGGACAAGCTTTGTGGTACTCCTGTACACTCAAATCGTTTTATAACGAAGTTGCAGCTTACAAGAAAGTAAGCTCTATATATCCGAAAATTCGTTATAAAGGTACATTCCTAACACTGTACCTGTTGCAAGAGTAATCTTCATTTACTTCGTTATAACCGATATTTCGTTATATCCGGGTTCGTTATATCGAGGTTTGCATGTATTCTTTTTTCAAAAAGAGCTGGTGAACGCGCGGAAACTTTTCCTTGAGCCCACTCAGCACGATGTCATGAGGCACCAAAGGTACCGAGGCAGTCGCTCATCGACAGTTGGCGATGATGTTGAGAATGCACTTCCGAAGACGTCATCCTTGGTTGTGCTGCAGCTCAGGGAGGTCGCTATGCCCGAGTCTTCATGTCCGCAAGCCAAGCAAATCTCAACAGCTCGCTTTTCATGGTTACGAGGACCGCATTTCGCTTCGATTCACCCACTATCAACGACAAATTCAACCTCGATAGCAAGGTAGCCGAAACTAACAGATTTATTTAAGAAATTTCGGCGACTTCGCTCCCCATCGCCATTTTCCCCGCGCAACAAAGGACCCCGTGCGTGGTCGCTTTTTCAACGATTTGTTGGCCGACATCAGTCCGCCACTGCGACGAAATAATGACGGGGAGAGCTCTGGGAAGATAGCTCCTACGAGACGAAATAATTTTGTGCAAATTTCTTGAGATCATTGGGATGGTGCGCTACGTAGTCCGGATTTGAAAACACAACTATGGGCAGTCCAACGGGCCCACGAGGTGGCGGGAGGCTAGGCCTATCTGTTCCGACGTGGGAGCGGCCCTCTACGTGCTAGTTCACGCCCCGACGGACCTAAATAAAGTTTTAAATGCGAATGCATTTCTTAGTCGGGCTATGTCAGGCGCATCCGGCGGCGTCCGCGGAGGAGGAGGAGGAGGATAGGTTGAGGAGGTGTCCGCGCGCCGGCAGGTGTTATCTCTCCGCTCTCACTCCCTCTCCCATAGCAACAGCTGCGGGCGCGCGCGCTTATCCTTGCCCCTAGCAACCGGAGCAGGTGGTGCGGGCGGAGTAGCGGAGAGTGAGTGGAGAGGAGGAGCGCGCTCTGGTGTGTGAGGGCGCTCGCATCGCGGAAGCTCGGCGGAGCTCCCGCGTGTGTTGAGAGAGTGTAGGAGAGGGTAGGTGCAGTGCTTCGCCGCTCCTTCTCTCGCCGTTCGCTCTCTCTCCTCCCTGCGCCCCATTCTCCCGTCCGCTCGCTCGTACGTATATATAAATGGAGTGAAGCGCGCGCGAAATGCATTCGCATTTCCTCACGGTTCCCTTCGGGGAGGTGGGGGCATTTTTTTTCCATACCATACCATTGGAATAAAAGCTAACGAGTAACGCCACACCTCACGTTACCGAAAAATGGTGACATAAGTATGTCACCCATCAAAGTTCCGAAACAGTACGGAGTACGTTACTAAGTTACTGAAAAAAGTAACGCGTTACCGGTAGCGCCATTACTTGCAACGCGTTACCGCCAACACTGCGCTGCTTACTGCACATTCGAAATGTCATGCGCCTATCTTATTTGAACACGTTATCGGACAAGAAATCACAGTGCATAGGCATGCACAATGGGGGAGAGTGACAGAGGGTGCCCCCCCCTCCCCCATTTGCCCAAGGAAAGGCCCTAAGTCTGCCTCTAATGTTGAATCAGTAGGACCTGTCCGGTCATTGTTACTGGAGCAGTGTTCTGGCCACGCAGGTTTTAATTGCATAGCACTTCAGGGCCCCTGCTTGTTGTCCATCCATAGGTCTCATGTGGAGGGATCACGATCCCCAGAAAGTGGTGAATACAGGCCTAAATCAAGGCAAGCAATGCTCAAATCCGGATTAAATAAAAGAACAAGATCTAAATTAACGTAATTATCAGAAATAACCAAGAAGTCACGAAGTAATCCAAATAATTCACGTAATATAACTAAAAACGCTCCAGAAACATGCAGCTCATATCCGCGCCGCCTAACAGAGGGCGCCACCACCTCGTCGTTCAGGCGATTCCTCCTCCCCCCCAATGTTCCTCCGGCACCGGTGTTACGATCTCCTGTTCGTAGAGAATTGGGCTACTTGTAAAAGTAGCCGACTAGCCTTCGCGTCTGATTTGCGATCATGGGGGAGAGTACCCTTTAGATCAGAGATCTCAAACACCCGGGCCGCAGAGCTCTTCCTAGTGGCCCACCAAGGCCCGGCGCTACGTCGACAGCCTACTAGGTGCACGCCTTAATTATCCGCTGGTGCGAATTTTTTTTCCTTGCAGAAAGTGAACAAAGCCGGTTGAGGATGAACAGCTGCGATTGACCATGAGATCGCATCCGCTCAAGAAGTTAATGTGGGCATTTCTTCTCTCGTCGCAGCTAACATTTGCGGGGAATCAATTAAGTCAACGGGTTTAGAACTATAGCGGTTATTTTGTGCTGCACAAGGAATAAAGTTTTAAGACATTGCTAAATGGTACCCGGATTATTTTCCCGCTTATCGCGATCAATAACGCTTAATTTTTTTCGGGTAATATACAGAGACGAGACTGGTTTCAACCATTTTTGTTTGTGGTCTCAACATGGTCTCAACCATTTTTCAGACGCTGGCTGTCAACAGATGCGGTGTTGTGAGATGACACGTTTCCGTTCGTGGCGCTATGCGGGATACCAACGGGGACGCGCCACTGCGACGCTGCTGCATGCGCTGGCTTTAAAGGCCTGACCACACGTATCCGTTGAAGCGCGTCAGCGCGTGTCTTTCTCACGCGGCGCCGCGCCCTCTCCCTATGGAGAGAGAGGGCGCATAGCTTCGCGTAGCCACGCGCCCTCTCTCTTCATAGGGAGAAGGCGCGGAGCCGCGTCAAAAAGCCACGCGCTGACGCGCTGCAACGGGTACATGTGGTCAGGCCTTAAGTGTGCCACACGAGCGCTGTGAGGCAGCGGCGGCATTTCTTCGAGCTACAAAAGAAGGAGTACGAAGGAACAAATCTGACTACAGACATAACTAATTGACGCCAAAAACAAAGGACAATGTGAAGACGACAGGACGCGGCGTGAAAGTTCAAGTCAGCATTTACTCATAGGAAAAAAAAAATAGCAATTTGCGCAACACGGAAGATGCCCCCGTAAACAAATCAAACAAATCTGACAGACGCATGATACAGGAGAGGGCGGCGTGCCTACCGCATCTCCACGGGAACACGCTCAGACGCTCATGTGACGCAAGCAGTAGTACCCTTTAGGTGGCGTCGCAAACCGATCACTCCCTGAGCTAAACCTAAAGCGGAGGAGCGATTCCCATTAAGGAGAAGGTGTTGGTGCGAAGCGACAAGCCCCAACTGTAACTTGATATATCAGCAGGCGAATGATAATGTTCCACTTAATTGAACGCTGAAAAAATCACAGCATATCCACGGAGTGAATGATGATGAGTGGGCGAAGCTCCGGAGGTTCATCGGTAAACCGTGAATCTTCCGTGAATTATGCCCAGTACATCATCAACGACGTGAGATCGGGCGCGTTTATACTAAAGGGTCGATGAGAGTCATGGCGACTTGCAGCTCACTTTAATTTTACATGTACGCTGTGAATTTTTATTGTTTAATCACGCACAGGAGAAATCTCACACAGGCGCTACCTTGGAGGTCAAAATCCAGCGCCTATATATACGGGGTGTTCAGTGAACGGTTGTGCAGCGCGACAGACAGACAGACAAAGAACTTTATTTGATCCTGAGGAGCTTTCGCGGGAACCCCTAATGGGGACTCGCGGAAACCGCTGGCCGCGTCTAAGTCGGGGCTGGGACACCATGATGTTCCGCCCTTTCTTGGGCCCTCTGGATTGCCTGGATTTGTGTGTGGAGCGATGGGCTCCGGAGTGCCTCCTCCCAGTCAGCTTCGCTGGATAGAGAGCCGTTAGGTAACGCGGGGCATAGCCAAAGCATGTGTGCTAAGGAACAATAAGTTTCATTGCAGTCCGGACAGCTTGGATCAATCTCTGTAGAGATACGACTGAGGAAGCCCCGCGAGGGGGAACGAGCCCGTCTGGAGCATTCGAAGTGTAACAGACTGTACAGTTCTAGCTTCGGGTGAGGAAGAGGATAGGGCAGTCGGTTTTTTCAATCAAGAAACTCGCTAGCAGACGCTGCCTGCGTCGGCGTCGCGAGGCGAGAGAGGGGGGGGGGACCGAAGGAAAGAGGGGGAAGCGCAGGAGAGGAGAGGGTGAGGGCGCCCCTAAAATCGGAGAGCAGCTGCACCCATAGAGTTTTCTATAAATACACTAGAGGGAACTCTGGCGCTAGTGTCTATAGGAGCTGCAACACACGGCGCCTCAGACAGCATGGGAATCATCGGTAGTACACAAATTTGCCTAGTCTTCATTCTTTTGGCTCCGTGTGGCCTGAATCCGCTTTGCCGCAATACGAAGTTCAGCAAAGGGTTAGCAGGTACCACGTTGACCTTTTTAGGATCATGAATTCAAATCGGCTGGCGAAGTTCACAATGGTTCATTCTTTCATCCGAAACAGAATCAGAACACAACAATAAACAAAGCCACAAGTGCGTTCGAAGCCGTAAGTACGAAGACTAGGCAAATCCATGTACTACCCATCATTCCCATGGTGGCTGAACGATCGCAGCACCAAAGTCCCCTCTAGTTAATTTTAGGAAACTCTATGGCTGCACCGCCAACGCCATGAATAGCCATGAAACTCGCTAGCAGACGCTGCCTGCGCCGGCGTCGCGTGGCGAGAGAGGGGGGGGGGGGACCGTAGGAGAGAGGGGGAAGCGTAGGAGAGGAGAGGGTGAGGACGCCCCTAAAATCGGAGAGCAGCTGCACCGCCAACGCCATCTAGCGTACCTTCACCCAACCGCCATATTGTACGCTGGATTGGTTTGGATTGGATTGGATTTGTGGCCATACCCTTTTTAACGGGTGGGCATCAAGAGACGCCCTGGCCTTGAATATATATAAAAAATGAAAAAAAGAAAAACTAATAGACACACTGTGGCAGTTACAGACACTCGTCCAACTACCACTGTCTATATATACATGTTCGACACGTCAACGAGCGCGCACCTTGGTCCACCACTCGGTGAGTCCCCTCTTAGTGGCAATCACTCCGTCTCCATTAGGCGCGTCACTTGGTGAAAAGCCGAGCGCCTGCTGGAGCGTGGTGCCATCTGTAAGCGCTGTTGTGAGGTACGGCTTCTATTGATGTGCTGGCGCATGCGGGCGCATGTCTATGGGACAGCGCCCTCTCGGAAACAAGACGAGAAATGGAATGCGTGCAGCACCATCTAGTATATCGTCACCCAACTGCAGTTTGCATGCATCTCTAGAGCTACTGTATATGCTACCTTTAGGTAGCAGAGTTGCGCCTTTGATAGAACTCGCCGCTCGCGCCCCCCATTCGCCAAGCGCGCTCACGTGCGCAAAAAGCATCATTTTGAGGGAAAGCCAACTTCACGGCCGCGCGGGTGCTGGCGACCGCCGCGCCACCACCGCTGCTCTACCGCCGTTGCCACCGCTATCGCCATCGCTGCCCAAGCACTCCGGCGAGGCGATCCGGCTGAGTGCGGAATGTTGTTCGTTGGTGTTGTGGTTGTGTCTTTCGTTGTCCGTTTTTAGTGAATGTCAGTGTTAGTAGTGCCTGTGCGGCGTTGCGCCGCGACTCAGTGCTGCCCACTGGTCAACGGCTGGCTAGCCGTTGACATAAATCGAACGGGACGGAACGATAAAATTGTGCTCGAGTGAATGCGTGAATATGCACCTTAAAGGTCTGTCAGAACAGTATAACTCAGTCCGGGCAATGTGCGGCATTGCATTCGAAACCTCACCGAGTGTTTACTTTATGCCACAGCTACGTAGATATGCGGAAAATTCTCGTTTGCTTGCGTTATTTGTAAAACACGGAGTGATAGTTCTAGCAATTGTTTTCTCGAGCCACCTAAGCGCTGCGTCAAAAACTACGTGAAACGAGCGATTTGCTGAACTTAATTTGTCGAGAATCTCGACAAATTAAGTCGAAGTTTTCTTAAAACAAAAATATTACTTCCGATGGTGACGACCATCGAACAAGCTATATCACCAGTTTCATCTGAAGTCATTATTTGTTCGAGTTCTCCTTTTTTTCTTTTTTTTCTTCGAAGCCAAAGTCATTGCGCCAGCGACGGGTTATGAACGAAGGAGAAAGCACACGGAGCCGCTGGGCCGCGTCGGCTCCTACATTCGAAAGGGGTGGCTTTCCTGCATGACGTGGATGCCTCAGCGGGCAAGATGGCGGACCTATGCGCAACTCTGCTACCTAAAGGTAGCATATACAGTAACTCTATGCATCCCTATGACACAGCGCCATCTATTATACTGTTCGGGAGATACTGCCGGTTACGCCTGACAACTATACTCCATCTCACAATTACCTTGCAGCACTGCCGAAGCTACGAGGAGTAAACAGGCAGTGTTCTTGCGCAGCACATAATATAGTCCAGGGCTTAACTCTCATTATCAACGAGGTGCAAGTGCTTTAGCTGTGCTTCTCGCATGACGCGTTACGGCGATACGTGGCACGTTAGGCCCTTCACGCATGCACTTTGAAATTTCTGAAATAATGAAGAGATCACCGGCTGGTAGCCGTAATAACCACCCTAACCACGGTGACGTACAGCAACATGGCAGCCCCCATACAACCCAGACCACCCGCTTCCATCCGAATTTGTGCTTTTTACTGGCTCTCTGCCCAAACAGCAAGAAATAAGTGGCATAATCTGTCATCGCTTAGTCTAATGTAACGCTGAGGGCAAATAATCAGGTATCTTCTTTCGCTATTATTTATATCGCTCGTTTGTTTTGGTGCTGCTAGGACTACTGAGGCGATGCCAAGCCGTAAAAGTGGTTTGATGTTAACTAAGCAGATGTCGCCACAACATTAGCGTCGGTGATGCGTTGACGATGCGAAACACCCTGAATGTCTATATTGTTTTCTGTGCCAATCATTTGCTGTTCCCCTCAAGAATGGTACGCGATAGCTGCTGAAAGGGCGTCGACCGCGCTGGCAAAAAAGAACTCGATGAAAACGCCAGTATATGAACGCTGTTATGAAAAGAACCGCGTTCCTCACAAACGCCAGCGAACACGCCCTGCACAAGTCGGTTTCTAAGCATAAAGAAACAACGAGGTGGCGTTCCCAAAGAGGTTTTTGCGAATAAATGTCGTTCCTTGTGTTCCTTGTCGTTCGTTTTTTCGCGCTGCTTCTATTTATTCGCATCATGAACCGACTCGCCCAAACCCACAAGTTGTTGCTAACACAGGTTTTTGCGTTTTGTACTAATTGGAGGGAGTAAGTATCGACAAGGTAGGCGAGCCGACGCCAAAGAGATGACGAGCAGACGACGCGACGCGGATGAACACGTCTCGAGGGGGGCTTTCGCCTTTCCTATGGGCTAACAAGCCCTGCAGCTTCCACAGAGCTGCAAGGTACTTCTGAGATGGAGTATACAGACTAAGAAAAGCTTCGCCCCTAAAACTTCTTTCATGGGAGGCGGCGTACACTTACTGATGGTGTCACGTTCCAAAAGACGTGTCGCTACCATGTTGATTCACAATACCACCCTACATACTCAAGCAATGAGAGCTATTTCGTTGGCTTTATGGTAATTTTTATATGCAGTAATTCATCCTGTGAACATGCCAGTGTAAGTAGCACTGCCAAAAGCCTAAGTCTTTTATAAGAATGTCAACGATGGAAAGACGTGAAACGACTGGTGAGCGTAAATTAGTGACTATTTTTTTGGTGCACTTTACGCGAGGGATAAGTCGGCGACACGGCTTCCGTGCTGTCGACGAGTTGCCGTGCTCTCTTCAGGTCATGTCCCGCTGGAAATGGAGGTGTGATGCTTGCTCCACCATCCGCAGACGCGGATTGGTGACTGGTCGGAAGTTAAGTGCGCCACCTTTTACTAAGACAAAAACCTTAGGTGCCGCATCAAACATCAAGATTGACCGCCGGGGTCAACACGAGTGATAAACAAAAATCACGCGATGACGTCATCGTATGACGTCATAGATCGGCAAAATGTGTGATGTCATCATGAAGGGACTATGACGTAACACGAGGTGACGCCATCAAACGACGTCGATGGTCAAATGTGGACCCCTCGCGGAGGCACTGAAAAGCCTATTGATGTGCTGAGAGCTTGTTGTGCCTGCGATCCCGGAGGCCGTGCAAAACCTCGTAAGGTGCAGAAACCTTTCGGGCGGGAGAGAGGGAGGACACAATCGACTGAGAACAAACGCAAGGCAAGATAGCCTTCGCCTTTCAGTTTACTTATGCCATTTCAAAGGTACAAAACTTGATTACAGCTATTATGCAGACGACGATCCCAAAGACAAACGAGTCGTCTTTTAGTCGTCTTAGGTGAATGTGTAAAGGTGCATGCGAATTTTCGAGGATAATGGCAGCCGAAGGCCACTGATGGCACAATCAAAGAACTGTTTAATTTGCATCTATAGTTCGGGAGAGCCAGGGACCTAAGGCAGGCCATTCTGAGAAGCACGTTATCACTTCATTTTCACTTTTTTAAAACTTCATTGTTATGCATGTTTACTTTTGGACTCGCCCAAGCGTGGCTGGGGGGAGGGGGGGTTCTGCGGTGATACTTTGCTCCCCCCCCTCCCCCACTGACGGGGAATCCATCGTACGTCCATGCCGCAGGCCATAATAACTACGCCAATTTCGATGGCGTCTTAGCACTAGATCAAATCAAACTGAATCCTTTTCAGTACAGTTATAATCATCTTTGTTCGTACTTCACAACATTGCATGTAATAGCTAACATAAAGACACACGAACTTTAACCAAATTTCGGGCTTTGACATGGCAAAACCATGATGTGAATGTGAGGCAGGGATGAATGGTGGATTGATTTCGAGCTCCTGGGGTTCACTAACCTGATCTAAGCGCATGAGTGTTTTTGCATTTCATCTCTGTCGAAATGCGGCTGCTGCGGCCACGAAACGAACCCGCGCCCTCGTGCGTAGCATTGCAAGGCCATAGCCGCTAAGCCGCCACAGAGGTAGACAGAAATAGCAGGAAGTTTTGGTTATTAAAAATACGACGTGTTTTTAATATAGTGACGTACACTGTCAAACTTTATGAAAGGGAACCCGCGAGCGCGTGGCCTGCGCGCTGGCGCGGCTGCTTGCAGCGCGTTCAAGCGGGAGTGAGAGCAACCACAACATCTATTCGCGTTATCTTGTGGCGAGCAAAACAACCAGTCATTGGTGATATGGAACCGGCGGCAACATTGCAACCCCCTCCCCCTTCAAGGCGATTACGCAAGAGGCCGGCCTCTTGCATAATTCTTGCGTAAGAAGTGTGGGCGAAAAGATAACTGGAGGGCTGACCGCCGCCGTAGCTCAGTGGTAGAGCGGAGGACGCGTTATTCCAAGGTCGCAGGTTCGGTTCCTCCCAGCGGAGAGTTTTCTTTTCGTCCACTTTACTTTCTTCACAATTATATCATAATTACTACAAATAATATCCCCTATACTTTCCTTGACATCACTTTCTGTTAGTTCTCAATAATATTGTGTTTAATAAAGAAAAAAACGAGCCCTGAAGTTTCCACTTCTTTCGTTCATTGAATAAGCGGTGTCACCGGAGTCGACCTTTCAATAAGGAGTCCGGTCTTCTTGAAGACAGCAACTGCCGACCTTAGCAAGTGTATGCTTATTCTTCGTATACTCACCCCCCAACCGAAATAGGAGAGGAGTAAAGGGTGAGTGCGAACCTCCCCTCTCCCCCATTTTTTCGCGCTTGCCCTCTTCCTCTCTAATGTTATTGGTTGGGGGGAGAATATACGAAGCATAAAGCATGCACGCGCTATGGCCGGCAGTTGCTGCCTTTAGGAAGACGAGGTTCCTTATCGCAACGTCGGCTCCAGCGACACCCCCCACTCAAAGGAGTCAGCCTCGGTGAAACAGTGGCCACGGTGCTCGGATGCTGACCCGAAGGTCACGGGTTCGATCCCGGCCGTGGCGATCGCATTTCGATGGAGGCGAAATGGTAGAGGCTCGTGTACTGTGCCATGTCAGTGCACGTTAAAGAACATCAGATGGTCAAAATTTCCGTAGCCCTCCACTACGGCGTCTCTCATAATCATGTCGTGGTTTTGGGACGTAAAACCTCAGATATTATTATTATTATTATTATTATTATTACTCAAAGGATGTTTCATATCTTGAAGCTTCCATCTTCCGCTGAATTTCTGCCTCATGACGTTAAGTGTACGAAAGAACGCAACACTACATGACCAGCTTGAGTTGGTGGCAGTAGTTACGGGATACATTAACAGCGTCCATTCTCACTGTCCGCTGCCCGCACAGGTTCACGTGGAGATGGGCGTGCGGCGGCGGGCCTACTGGTGCATGCGTGACGAGGCCAGCCCCGGAGCGTGGCGCTCCTTCGAGATCTACATGCTCATCCTGGTGCTCTGCATACCGACCCTGGTGATGGGATACGCGTACGCCAAGATCTGCGCCCAGCTATGGATGGTGGTGCGCGAGAGGGCACATCTCACGTCTGGCTCGTAAGTACATTAAGCCATTAGTGCGCACGCCACAACCAATGTAACCAACAGACTTCTAAACTTTTTTAGCACGCACAAACGACAAGGATAAGAAAGATAGAGAGACAGGAGCGCTAACTCTCAACTACTTATTTTTGAAAGGAACTATACATATATGTTCCCAAGAACCAGCATAGAGCATGTGCGGCGCAAGTCATGTGACAAACTGTCAGAAGGGCTAAACAGAATTTAAGAAAACCAACTCCTTATCTGTTAGAGCCACCGAAGGTTGACTGATGCATTGTTTTGCACACCTATTCATATAAAAGGCTTTAGTAACTTCGCGGGTTAGCTTATCTTTATCTGCATACAAAATATCAGTATCATGAAAAACGGGGTCACAATGGCATGATTTACAATTATGAGACAAGTGTGAAAATGTTTCTTTCCCCAGTTAGTTAGCATGCTCTTTTAGTCGAGTGTTGATACAGCGGCCGGTCTGTCCTATGTACATATTTCCACGGTTAACGGTATTCGATATACCACCCCTTTTCGGCATTTCGTGAACTTCGATTCTTCTTGTAAGCCACAGCTACATTTTCTTTTCCTTGTTTTAAACTTTTTAGCAGCGGCCTGGCACAAATGTTGCGCCATAATAAAAAAGTTTAAAACAGGGGAAAGAAAATGTAGCTGTGGCTTAAAAGAAGAATCGAAGTTCACGAAATGCCGAAAAAGGGGTGGTATATCGAATACCGTTAACCGTGGAAATATGTACATAGGACAGACCGGCCGCTGTATCAACACTCGACTAAAAGAGCATGCTAACTCACTGGGGAAAGGAACATTTTCACACTTGTCTGATCATTGTAAATCATACCATTGTAACCCCGTTTTTTCATGATACTGATATTTGGTTTGCAGATAAACTAACCCGCGAAGTTACGGAAGCCTTATAGATAAATAGGTGCGCAAAAGAATGCATCAGTCAACCTTCGGTGGCTCTAACTGATAAGGAGTTTTTTTTTTAATTCTGTTGAGCCCTTCTGACAGTGTGTCACATGACTTGCGCCGCACATGTTCTATGCTGGTTCTTGGGTACATATATGTATAGATGCTTTCAAAAATAAATAGATGAGAGTTAGCGCTCGTGTGTCTCTATCTATCTTGTCCTTGTATTTTGTGCGCGCTTAAAAAAGTTTACATATGGATACATACCAACTTGCCCAGTTATAAGTTTTACTGTAAACAACAGACAATTAAGGACACAGCATTCAAAGGTAGGGGGTTCGGATCTCACCGACGGAGTGGGTGCTTTTTCGTTCACTTTAGTTCCTTTCAATTTAGGCCATAATCATTACACTTCACTTAGAAAGAACAAGTAATAGCCCCTGCACTTTCCTTGCCTTCACTGTATGTTGGTTTCATTGATTGTGTCTAACAAAGAAACGGGCACCTTGAACAATCCCACTTCTTTCGTACAACGTATCTGCGACGCGCGAACGCGCTGAAGGAAGTGTTAGGCCTTCGGAAAAAGTCCTTAGATGTAAGTGCAAATGGTCCGTTGGTGACCTGATATTTGAAAGACACGTTGAGCTGGGCTACTATGCCACTGTCCTCGACTTGTTTTAGAAAGAGAAACAATTTCAAAGACGTTAGCACTTCTGGACCCGTTGGCCGCTTTGCGTACTCTTTCTGTTTGAGCATTATCTACGCTGCTCGTCAGCCCGGCAATGAGTGAAGGCACTTTTGTTCTTCTAGAGGTCGACGGCGTTGTGCGAACGCCTTCAAGTTAAATAGCGTAGTAGTCACGTGTCAGCAAATTCACCAGTAATTTCCTTTTTTATTATTGATATGATGTAAAAGGAGATGTTGGCCAAGACTGGAGATGTCGGACGCTACTCCTTAGCTCTTAGTCGGGGTCGAACGTAGAATATACTTACTGGGTCCCTAACTTACATATAAAAGAGCGTTCTCGGTCTAACACCAGAACTTCTTTCCTTTCCTCCCTCTCTCTCTCATCTTTTTTATTATTCTTCCCTATTCCCCTACCATAGAGTAGCCAATCAGACGCTCTTCTGGTTAATCTCTCTCTCTCCCTATTCTGCGTTGCCGCTTGCTTCCAGCCTCCTTATACTGGGTTATTTTACTCCCCCACTTCCCCTTCTTGCTAGTAAAAAAATTTGAGGAGCAAGAGCAATATGAAAGAAAAAGAGTAAGAACCTATGATTCACTTCTATGAAGTATTTGTAGACATGCTGCAGCCTGCTTAAAATGGCACATCTAAAGGCCTGACCACACGTACGCGTGGCAGCGCGTGGCGTTTTGACGCGGCGCCGCACCCTCTCCCTATGGGGAGAGAGGGCGCTTGGCTACGTGAAGCTGCACGCCCCCCTCTCTCCATAGAGAAAGGGCGCGACGACGCGTCACCAAGCCACGGGCTGACACGCTGTAAAGGCCTGACCACACGTACCCGTTGCAGCGCGTCAGCGCGTGGCTTTTTGACGCGGCGCCGCGCCCCTCTCCCTATAGAGAGAGAGGGCACGTGGCTACGCGAAGTGCTGCGCGCCCTCTCCATGGGGAGAGGGCGCGGCGCCGCCGTCAAAAAGACGCGTGCTGACACGCTGCAACGAGTATGTGTGGTCAGGCCTTTACGTGTACGTATGGTCAAGCCTTAAAAGAAGTTCGACCGAAGCTAGAGCCAATATTTAAAAAACACTTGCATCACATTGGTACCAGATGTTCAGCGCATCAAATTGGCCAATATATTTCACTTGCCATAATATACGTTGCCATGAGCTTTACGCGTGTGAATACTCCCTTTCACACATTAGGTGCAACCCTATGGAAGCTGGCGAGACTTCTTACAATAGGTTCGTTCGCATCCAGACATAGTTAAATTACTTTACCAAATGCTGTGATTTTGTTTCGCTTTCAGTTTGAGCAACAATTTAATATGCCTTGTGCCTTCGAAATAAAGAAACCACGTTATTTATACGGTTGTCAGTGGGTTATTCTGGATTGCTTAGCGTCTCTTTGTTCTCGTAACGTGGCCTCTATGATTAGTTCCGGTAGCACGCCGCCGGAGCCTATCGCGGGGGCCGCCGGAGCCAATCGCGGGGGACACGTTTAGAACGACAAAATCCGAGTGCTAGACGTGCGGTCTTACACACTTTGCTGACCCAACTTCTTGCATAGGTTCCACAGCGTTGCACCTGACGTATAAAACGGGGTATAGTGTATGTAGGCGCTGAGGGTAACGAAGAGTGACCGCCAGTACAATTCATACATACAATATGGACAAATGAACGACACAGGACAACACTATCCATGAACAATTCATAATAAATGCGAGGCCAACCTGCTTTTGCCGCTGCCATCTCATTCTTTAGGACCCTCAATAAAAAGAAGTGCGATTTTATGCGCTCTATTGTTAATAAAAAGTTTAGTGCGACAAAAATAACGGCTTATGTAGAGGAAAATTTTAGGTTGTCTAGATGGCTATTCCATCTTGGTAAGTCGCCACTAGACTGCAGAGTAACTATATGTTCAAGTGGATAGCTGGGATATAGTTGGTTGAAATTGAAGACTTGAGAGCTGCGCGCATTGGATACGCCTCAGGTATACAGAATAACGCGCTCACGCGTAAAGCATGGAGACACGCACACATAGCCTAAGTAAGGACACCCCTTTTTATGTATGAAATGTTTGGGAAAGGATATGTGCTTCTGAATGTTGCTCCTCGATCGAGAAAGGGAGGAAACAAACACAGAAGCCAGGGAGCATAACCGAAAAGCATGTGGTTGCCTAGGCTACGCTGGGAGAAGGGGAAAGTTGAATAGAAAGCTGAGAGAGAGAGAGAGAGAGAGGGGGGGGGCGGCAAGAGGGTCGGATGGAAATGAAGAAATTGGCAGTGAATTCACCGACGCGTGTGAGATGGTACCACCAGCGCGAGGGGTCCACAAAATATTCCGATGTATTATTCTGAAGAAATGCCTGCAGCCTTCTAGCCGCCATTACACCACTTATTTTTAACTTTGTTTGAGCTCATTTACGGTCGCTGGAGAATCACGCTTCCGTAATAATGATAGCTGGTGTTTTTACGGGCCAAAACCATGCGATATGATTATGCGGCAAGCCGTCGTGGAGGGCTCTCGAAATTTTGACAATGTTTAAGGAGACGGGGTAGGGTAAGGTTTTTTTTTTTAAATCTAAAATTTGGTTTTTTGTTTGTTTGGAATGATAAGACTTTCCTTAACAATAATCGTAATAATAATAATAATGCTACTACTACTACTACAACTACTACTACTACTACTACTACTACTACTAATAATAATAATAATAATAATAATAACAATAATAATAATAATAATGCGTTTCAATGCGCCACACATTTTTGCGCGCTTTAATTGAGCCCGGAAGACCAGGTTTTCGAGACCTACTGACGAACAGCCAAGCCCCTTTTTCTCAGACGGTACGCCACCTGAACTTTCTGCTTCAAGTGAATTTTCTAAAAATCGAAACTTGTAGTTTCCCTGAGCTTAGCATGTTTTAAAAGATGTATTGCGGCTACCTAAAAGGACATGGTATACAGTTTTATGAACTCGCGTGGCATTTACCGAGTCCATTTGCCTTGTGGGTGTGAGACGAACGCAGAGACGCGGTTCTGCATATTCATTGCGAGTTTAGTTGCACCTTTGTTGATTTTGTAGTGACAGCAAAAGATATTCTCTTGTGGACGAATCAAAGAAACTGTTTAGAAAGCACAGTATAATTGGAAATCGACGCGATTCGGCTATTGACAGAAACGAGACTGGCAGAACTCGTGCGAGCACTTCAGCAAGTAAGCTTTGTCCTCATTTCGCGTCGCCGAAAGGACAAAATGTTTCCTGCAATGGCCATGGCTACGCTTTTATTGATGTGGAGCTTCTACAAACCGTGTTAACAAGTAGCTGTCTGAAAAGAATGCGCAGGAACCGTGCCACTGGTACAGGACACAATGGATCCATGTTTGGAATGGAAACCATCAGAACTGCCACCTTTGCACCCGTTCTAACTTCCAAAAAGGCCTGCATGGCTCGAGTAAACGTCTTGAATGCCGTTTGGCATATCACCGCGGCGCAACACTGTTCTAGGTTTGGTGTGGTCGACTGCGATCGACAGTATTCGGCCATCGGAGAGACAGAAGATATGGGAAAACAAGCCAGGGAACCAAGAAAACAATAAAAGAAGCAAAAGGCTGATTCGTGCGATGGTGATATTGAACGTTGCTATTAATTAAAATTTTCAGTACATCTTCTTTTTCTAGAAAATATGAAATAAACTTGTTTTTCCTCTTTACTCTCAATATCTTGAAATTAATTTTTCGTCACTTTTGCCCCATTATCAAAACAACTTGCAAAAACAGAAGGCTGATTTTTTTTACCAAAATAAACCAAACTAGAATGGTGTACGTATGCGGAATAGTTTTCATCTTTTTGGCAGTCTTTTATAAAAATAATGACAAAAATTATTTTCCTTGCTAAAAAAGTTGCAAAAATGTCGACTCTTGAAATACAATCGTAATTCTAGCTCCATTGAAAGAAGAAACGCCGTCTAATAAAATGAAACAAACCAGAACGTTTTACATATGTAGTTTCAGAGGAAGTGGGTCCTTAAAAAGTCATAAAATACATGGGAGGTATAGGGCCTACCCTGTGCCCATAACGTGCCATGACATCGCCGGGCACACGGTCCCCTATCATTTCGCCTGTATCGGAATCCGACCGCCGCGGCCGGGGTCGTACCGGCGACCTTTAGGTCAGCGGCTGAGCACTGTAACCACTCTAGCACCGCTGCAGACACCACGCTATCATGAATGACAGAACAAGGCTACAATGAAACGCGGTAAAGCGTGGCCTTCGAGATCAAACAAGCCGGGTATGTTTAGAATAAAGAACCAATTTAGAGAAGGAAAACTGTAGCTTTGGCAATGGTACGAAAAGTAAGCAGCGGGAGCACATGGAACTACCCAGAGCACCCAAGAGATGGCGCTGCGCAAACAGGAAGCGGAAAAGAAAAGTGTATTGAACTGCTTTTTTTTCTTTATTTTATTTTATTTTTTCTTTGAGGTTACGAAAATGGCCGCTTTTGCGTTTTTTTTTTTAACGTACGTATCCTGTGCAAATGCGCCGACGTCGCGAAAGAGGACAGAACTCACGTAGGGCAACATGCGCCTCGTACTCTTTCGCCCGCTTGTTGTAAGGGCTTTTACACACCGAGCAGGTTTACACGAAACGGAAGTGCATGTTTTGGCGCCACTACAGACAACTCACGAGTGAGTGCAATAACACGGGACGTAAAACCCCAGATATTATAATCATTATTATTACGGAGAATAATATTCTTTATTGACAGCAAACCAGCAATGCTGTTTCAATGCAAGAAATAAAATTATCGTGTTAAAACCATTATCGAGAGTTCGAAAACGACACGCCTTCGTCTTCAGAGACAAAACGAACACAACAGCATGTGCCGCCTGTTTGCACCGTCAGTACAAAACAGTCGTAAAACATGAGCATAAGCTGCTGCAGTAACAGCTTCGAATTTCAGCACTTGCTTTTGACGAGCACTGCTTAACACCCCCAGGTTTTATTGTATTACGACGTAGTGTGGTCAAGCTGCGGATACACGCGGGTGGGGTTTACGCAAGGAAATCACGCTGGAGTGGAAGTCGAGAGAAGCGCAAGCATTCGAACACGTGTAGGATCAGTGCAAATACATAAACACACAACACTGACAGCGGCAACAAGGCCTCAGAGTGAAATCACCGACCGAAAAAAACAAATATGCGCGCATGGGCAAAATGAATCTACCTGTCATCGCCGTGGAACCTGAAGAAATCGATGCCTTCACCGGTATGACAGCTCCTGCGGCACCACACAGCAGTACAGCGACAATAACTACAATGTGGCAACATGAGCAAATTAAAAAAAAATGATAGGACGAAAACGGAAAGCACCGGACCACGCCAACCATCGGATGAAAACTAACTGCGCATCTGCGCGTCAGCTGCTGCCGCCGAACAGCAGCGGCGCAGCTTTTTCGCTTCGTCACTGATAAGAGAATCCACGGTAGAAGTCACATGGCAGGTCGACGTTGACTAATGTGTGAACGTCTGCTGAATATTATTGTATCACGATCACTAAACAACAAATTTAGTGCTCATAAGTACTACGCACAACGTGGAATTCAAATGTTACCTTTAAATTACGCAGAAAACAACAGTTATTTTGCGAAAATGATGGTTCTCTTCGCTTTAAATATCGCGCTTATTACGGCGCCTCTAGCGGTAGACATGGCGTTCACGCGGGCAGGATTTGAAAGGAGGCACTATGCTTTTTCCTTAGCAGTGGCGGGGTCGATTTTTTGGCTGGAACCTGAGACTTTCCGCGGCCTGGGGTATTGTCTTCGAGGACACGGCAGACTCAGAACGTTCACTGAAGATGGCAGCACTCCTCAGGCAGGCTTGTTTGAAGGTCGAAAGGAGAGCGTTATCGGCGTTATCTCGAAGACGGCGCGCTACCTGCTCCACGTGGCGATGAATCGGCAGTTTTTTGCAGACTTGCGTCGCCACGCAGCTGGCTGTATTCCGGACAAAGATGTCTGGCCACGATAACTGCTGCATGTGGTGCTTCCGCTGTATAATTTTCTTTGCGCCGCCACGGCTGTGGGAGTCCGCGACAATGCCACGCTTCCCGAGTTCCCTCAAGGGTTGGCGCGGTGCGTTGAGTGCGGGCACGAACGATATATATATATATATATATATATATATATATATATATATATATATATATATATATATTTTTTTTTGTATACATCAGTACAGTTCCTTGGAAAGAATCACTTAGCTAATTACCTCTTGCGCTATCTGAACATGAAGGTATTTAGAAAGAATTCCTAATAGAGATGCTACACTCGGAGCATGATAGGCAACCGGCTTTTCTTTAGTACACCGGTATTTAAAAAAATTGGGGGGACCCTTAATCTTCACCTTTAAAAGTTGAACGCGATAGCGACATCCTGTCCCGCGTGCCTACTTCAACCACATAGTGCATACTTGCTATGCACCCACTACGTAGTGTTAAAGGGGCCATGACACCCAATTTTCGACCATAATCTGTCTAATGTAGGTGGATCCTTGTACGTTCACAGACAAGCTGGTGTAATTTTAGCGCATTTGGTCGTGCCGTTAATTTATAATTGAATAGTTTTATAAACGAGCGAGCGGCCTGAGAGTCGGGCAACACTGGCACGCTCGCTAGCCGTGACGTAACGAGTAGCTTGCTGTGCGAGCGTCTGCACGATCTGCATTCCGTGTTCCATGTTCAGCTGCGCGTGCAAACGAGCTACTTCTGCTTTTCTCAACTTGCCTCTGGAACTAAATGACTTGCAGCGGTTGAAACAGCAACAGAGCAACACGCGCAGTGAACACACTGACCGCGTGTGGAACGTAGTAGACGACGCCACTGCTCCTCGCAGTTAGTGACGTCACGCACGCCATGGCAAAATGGCGGTCGCCGGCGGTGGGCGGAGTTTACAGCCGACGACTTCCCCGGCTTATTTTGGACTGAAATAATCTTTTACAGTCCAGTTTTCACACGTGTACAAGCATATTTGACCCTCAACCTTCGTTTTTCACCAAAGACCGCAAATTGTTGGGTGACCATGTCATGGCCCCTTTAAGGGAATACGCGCAGTAAGGTGTGGGCCGTTTGTAATGGGTGGCCGGCTTTAAACTACGAAATCGTTATGATAGTCACATTTTCTGACGCCCGATGGCAATGTACGCTTGTACCAAGCAATATTCCTGGGATATTACATGTTATAATGCGACGCCTATATAAAGGACGCTTGCGTTTGCGAAGCATGAAAGTTATTTTCACTGCATTTCCAAGCAGAGAAAGTTATTTTCACTGCGTTTCCAAGCAGAGCTGTGGCTGTGTGGTAGAACACCTGCTTGCCACGCAGACGGCCCGGGTTCGATCCCCACTCAGACTCCAAAATTTTTATTATTTTCGGTCACGGACAAGATGATGATTTTTCGCTCATAACCAACGACGCCGACACCGACGCCGGAATTTCTGCGAAACGAGCTCTTTTAAGCGCTATCGCGTTAATATTTTTGTAGCCGCCACGCTGGCACTGTGGTTACGGTTCTCGACTGCTGACTGGAAGGTCGCGGGATCGAACCCCGGCCGCGGCGGCCGCATTTCGATGGAGGCTCAACGCTAGAGGCCCATGTGCTTAGATTAATGTGCACGTTATAGAACCCCAGGTGGTCGAAATTTCTGGAGCCCTCCACTACGCTGTGCCTCATAATCACACCGCGGTTTTCGAACAAAAAGCCCAGAAATTATTCTTTAGTGTTCTTGCGATGATTTAGAAAAACTGAACGTACTGAGCATAACAACCACTGGTCAATGGGGTTCCGAAGTATTATTCCGAAGAAATGCTTTCTAGCCGCCATTATTCCAATTCTGCATGTCTGCTGTGCTGCGTACTCATAAAAGACACGGAGGCAATCGCCATCTCAAAGAATCACTTGCGCAAATGCCGCATTAAATGAAAGCTATATTTCTTCAGATAGCTCTTATCATCATACCCTTGTGCTCATGGTCGTCGGCAGGATTTTCTCTTGGGGGGGTGCAAACGAGCGTTGCATCGCGGCTGGGGGAGGGGGGAGAGCACTGGTCTAGCTTGGGTGAGGGCAAGTGCTGGTTAGGCTTGAGGGGGGGCAAGTGCCCCTTTTGCACCCCCCTGCCGACGCCCATGCTTGTGCTGTAGTCTTAGTGTTGCGTTAACATAGCGCCCACTATGAAAATTCCTCTCTCTCTCTTTCCGCACGTACATGTTTTGTTTTTAAAGACGATAGTCTTTCTTGGGATACTTCTTCGCAGAAATTTTGGTCTGTCTGTCTGCCTGTCTGTCTGTGGCCCGATTCAGCTACTCGGCCAAAGTTTAACCACTTTCTCAGCGCCCAGCCATCTTGCAGAAGTATTTTTGTTCATACCTGTGAACATTGTCGATCAAAAAACAAATGTCACGCATGTCTGAGGCGCAACATCAATACATAAGTAGTAGCTGTTATGTTCCTTTATAAGAAAATACATAGATACGTAATTTTTTTTTTTCGATGTACTATGCTCAGTAGCAGACCTTGCGTTGTAGCATATTCGAGTGATTCCACCGGGTGAAGCTAGCAGTACTTATCGTGCACAGCGACGGGATGAACATAGCAGAATTTTGACAACAAAAGCCGCAGCGCTGTCGATTTCTGGTGGTCGAATCAGCCAGCGTCTTCTTCGGTCGTTACCACACCGATGATATCCCCTTGGATATGGTACACAATACTTGTTCCCCGCCCGGCGTCATCACACAGGACGTGTAATACGATATCTTCAACAAAAGGTGCCATGTAATTCAGTCAAAAGTGGGTTGAAGTTGAACGCACCACAAACGGCCGCTCTTTTTAATATTCGTTATATGTATACACCAATCTATAAGATCTTACACGAATATAAATAAGGCTGTTTGTCATAGGGACACATTCCACAACTGCCGTTGAGTTCTGGGGTTCCAAATGTATAAATATGATGCACTCATTTCTATCCCGTTATGAATAATTAATTAATTAATTAACTAATTGATTGATTGACTGATTTATTGGTAGATCTATGCGTACCTCATCTGCATATTTACAGAGTATTAGTTATGTTCAGTACTCGCCATGGCCACCAATTTCCGTAATACCAAGCTCTGTAGAGTGCCGCAGCTACCTCGCGTGTGACTGTGTTACGCAATTAATGGTTGCATTCTCTTAGCATATGCCCTGTTTGTGTCTGCATTGTCCGCAGCGCTTGCACGGAGATGCTCGAGAAGGTTCCAGGCAAGCCGGGCTTCAGCGTCAACGGCGACAAGAGGTTTCTGGGCAAGCCGTCAAGAGCTGACGAAGACACCGTCAAACAGGTACGCCGTGTACGCAAGCTACTGATGCTGACGATGATGATGATAATAATGCTGATGATGATAGCCTCAAGATTTTTGTCTTGAGAAAGTACTAACCGGAGCCTGAGTTCGTTTGCGTTCCGATCTATTTCTTCATCTGTGAAGGTTCTTCATTTAGCACAGCTGGAACCGCGACAGAAGGCCTGTCTTTAACCATCAAACAACAATAGCAGCACACGATTTACTTCGGTTTTCACGAGGCAGTACTGCGTAAGCCGCATAACAAGTACCGAAAACATACGGTGCCACCCCAATTGAAACTATTCATAAAATACACCCGTATCGCACTCTGCTTGTACGAAGAAGTGTCATTCGTAGCGGAAACAAGCTCGCAGTCTACTCAGTGATGCTGCTGCTGATATCTTCCTTAAAAACAACTGTTAAGAAGCAGGTACTAACTTTCATGGTCTTCGGAAGTCCATTAAAAAACCCAAATATCTTATTTCGTATTTGTAGGCTAAACCACATCAAAGAAGTGCTGTTGATTTGACATCAAATGTCAAACACGTCGAGGGGTCAGTTGCGGTTTCCGCAGAACTTACTTCATTGTTTACTAAAAGACAGTAATTGCTAGAAGGATTTTGGTCATTTGGTTGCCGCCGCTGTGAAATTGGAAAGCGACTAATGTGCAAGTTTCGTGAAATACTTACTTTTTACATGGATAGCGAAATGAGAGATACAAGAATGTTCGGTTCAGGCATGGTCCTTAATGGTAAAAAGACGGCGGTGCTTCAGTGCAGAACACTTGCAGAGATTAAGCTATGGTGCGCTGAGCTTTCGCATCGTGGCATTGTTTCGCTGGTTAACTTGTCAGTACATCCATTCTAGCACTGACAAGTGTTGTTATACTGTGCTTTAAGCATCAGTCATTGTGTGCCTTTGTCTTCCCACTTTAAATGTCCCTTACCTTATAGGTCGGTGTCCCACACGCCTCTCTTTCATTAAACCTTTTGTCTCTTTATTCGATCCTAATCAACAACCGATGTTGCGGATGCATCTTTTACCTCCCTCCGCAGGTGATCAAGATGCTGATCCTGGTAGTGTCCCTGTTCGTGCTCTGCTGGGCCCCCATCTTGATCCTCAACGTGCTGACGGCGTTCGGCAGCGTCTCGGCGCTCAACTACTCCTACCTAAAGCCTCTGCGCACCTGCTTCCACCTGCTGTCCTACCTCAACAGCTGCGTCAACCCGCTCGTCTACGGCTTCATGTCCCGCTCCTTCAGGGTCTCCTTCCGGGACGCCCTGATGAGCTGCCTGCGACAGGGCGGCGCGCCGCAGCGCGGAACCACGTTGCGCCTGAGCCGCACGAGGACCACCAGCCTCAGCATGGGACGGTCCGCCACGTACGTCACGTGACGTCAGCCCCCCGCAGCCGGGCATCCGGTGTATCCGCTGGACGAGCAACTGCGGAGCCGCGCCCGGTACCATCGCGCTGTCCTCGACGAACGGATAACGATGCGATGGTGCGAAACAGAGGAAGTCCCACGTACGGCTCCAAGTCAACCGGAAAAGCGAAAGGCACGAGACAGCGGAGGGCTTCTGAACGCAGAAGCGCGTGAAACAAACGCGAAGGGAACCCTTAGTTCCTGAGCAGTGCCAGATGACACAATCTATCACGTGGCCATGATCTAGTGCGCAAATCGGAGACGGAGATGTTCTCCCAGAGATTACGACAACATCCAGCCTTAAGAATTTACCGTGGCGTCTCTGCTACTAAGGCTAGTCATGAACCAGAACAAGAAAGGCGATGCTTCAACAGCAGGTCTTACTGGCACGAGTTACACATTTCAAAGCACTCGTAAACAATAAACGGATTTCAATGACTCTTCCTGCTTCCGTTATGAGCCTTCTCAACATGAATATGTATGACTGAGCATCACTTCGGTAAGCACGCTCCCGACCGTGCAAACGCGCTGATCTTCACTATGGCATCGATTCTTTTGCCAGCTCATATCTGATGCGGAACAAACAGAACCCGGCGGCTGCCTAGTTCACGTGTGTTGTGGACTCTTCAGTTTACGTGTTGCAGCTAACTGGAACGCCTGCGCACGTTCAAACCACATTTGGAAAGAACGGCATGTTGACATTGGTGTGCCCGCTTTTACCTCAACAGTCGGGACAGCCCTAAGTGACCGGTGCATATTGACCGCACGTCTCCGCCGGACAGACTTGAATCTTGGGAAGATGAAGTTCCACAAGATAGCCGAGAACTTACTGTCCACATAAAACGATGGAGTGATCGTCAAAATGTGATAGACACTGTGTGGGACTTCACACACCCTCATGGACTGCAATCGAGCCAGATTGTTGTACATAAGTTGAAACGTGCTCTGTTGTTTTGTTTTATTGGAGGCTAGATACCTTCATTTAAAGAGCATTGTTCTTATCTGCCCTTTATCTGCCGACGAAATGTACTAGTGGCCTCGCGAATCTCATGTTGTTATATGCTACTGATCGGCTGTTTTCTGGAGACAAGGCAATCGAAGTAACCAAGGCTCTTGAAAGAATGACTTTAACGAGACCAGGATGGAAAAACCCCAACAGCGACAGTCAAGACTTCTTATTTTTTTTGAAGATACCATAGTGATCACAAAAAGCGCGATTCAGTCACTCGTGTATGTGCTGTGCTCAAACAGACTAGCGCACGTTGTTCAGGGAGTTGCTCAACAGACGGGTGTGAACTAACAAATCTGTGGTGTTTATGCATAGAATTCTGTAGCGCGATATTACGTCCTCCTGCCCCTCCGTACACCCATCCACTGAGTGCGTTCATCTTAACGGTCGAACACCCTTAAAAAAGGTGTTCTTTTATCGTGTCTAGCATCCCGATGCTATGGTTGATCATAGCATAGGTGCTGCATTGACAAGCGCTGTTTGTTTCTGCGACACTTTTTGTGCCAAGCTGCCGACGCACGACGCACGAGAAATTCAAGAAATGCCCTTTAAGCGCAGTGAAACTCGTTTGGCACACGTTGGTCACACCGTGCGGTCACGGTTAATGCACAGCATTCAACCAAGGCGTCTATCACAGCTGGTGTCGTTAGATGTAGTTGTCATGTACAATAAATTTCATTACCGTAAAGGTAAGCCGGGAGACAAATAAGCACCATTACACGTGTTAGCGAAAGACAGCGGTACAACTTATGTTCACCGAAGTGAAGCGAAGATTGTGACACCACCGACATGGTGCAACTTATGTTTTAAGTGTATTGTGTCGACTAAACCTGGTTGTGGGCGTCAAGCCATATGATTCGCTGTGGACTTCACCCTGATAGAGCATCCACAAATGAATGCGGCTAGTACTCCGTCCTATTGTTAGCGGTGCTTCGATGTCGCCAAACGCACAAACTTTAATTGATGGCGAATATTCACCGAACGTACAGTCGGAATCAAATGTTTTGAGACCACGCTACAAAAGAAAAAGCTGAATATTTCCGCTGCTTCCCCAGGTAGCCTTGAATTTATACATCCGGCCTGTTCTAAAACGCGCATTGAACATGTACTGTGACGTTCGACCAAACACAACCAAAAATTGGTTAAAAATTCAGTTTCGTCAGACATATTGGTGTCTAAACTTTTAGCGTTGACTGTGCATTGTTTCTGTGCATTCAAAGGTATCCACTGGAACCCTCCATACGTTTGTATTTTCCGTTGTGTCAAGTGGTTGTGCTGGTGGTATACGTTGCTTTCGCATGTGAAGCGAGCGCTGAAAGGATGACTTCTATAGCAGCGTTCTATTAAGCTGTAGTGAACACAGAACGTGGTGCGTATATTTCAGGAATCGATTATTCTCCGCAGCTTTCTCGGCGCAGATAATTCGCGCAGAATACGCAATTCGGAAATTGAAGCCACGTGGTGACTGAAAATAGTCTCTTGACCAAGAACTCAAGGTTCACCATATTATAGGTACCCACCAAGGAAGAAATAATATTATGTGAAAGAAAATGAGTGCTCTAACTACAACTTGAAATAACATTAACAGCCCGAACGACAGCTAATGCAAGTGCATTAGTTGTCGTTCGGAGTTGAAATTCGGGCGTTAGCTTTCAAGCCATCGGGCAATGTCTATTCCCATATGTCGACGGATATTTTATGGGAACGCGAAACAAAGATGCTATCAGGTGATCGCATGAGAGGGCCGATCTTGGGGATAGTGGCAATACCAAAAGTTAGCTTTACTGGTGAAAGACTGTCAGAGCGGCCGCATCAACAAGCCCTGGGAAAGCAGGCATGGTAAGGTTTGCATTGTTTAAGAAATTGTGCTCCTTATAAAACACGTTTGTTACGCTGAGGATATTCAGGTTACCGTTTGTCGTTTTAAAGCGAATTTAAGCACAGAAGACAGTCATCGACGCTGGGAAGGTAATTCAGACGGAGCGACATATAAATGGATTCGAGTGTTTTATTATGTTTTCTTTTTCTTTTCTTTTTATGGGCAATAGAAACCTGGTGGAACGTGGCGAGACTTTATGTAGAGATTCCCAAAGAATGCTTCGCATTAAGTAAACAATCTTTTTATATCAAGGACAGAAATTTGTTAATTTTTACACGTCCTAGGTTTATTTGTAGCCTCATCTGAACTAACCACACCGGTGTGCAGGTTGTAGACTCTGGCAGTAGAGCGGAAACCACACCTGAACATCCTCAGTGTAACAAACATGCGCGATAATTAGAGAGACTACAATTATTTTGATCACAGAAAACCTGTCAATCGCCTGCTTCTCCGGGGCTTGTGGTATCGTGCGTCCGCTAGTTCTGTTTCTCGCCGGTAAAGTGCTATTATCGCACTATCTCTCCATGGTAGGTCCCACCACTTTTCCACTACCCTATAAAAAGCTTGTCCACATATGCGATCAGACACCACCCTATGATGGAATCGTAAGCAGCAACTCTAATTGCGTCTATACAGTGACCTATTTCGTCACGAACTCAGAAGGGGGGAAGGTGGAGGGGGCCGCCCGACACATTTGGACGGCCATTGCTGGTACAATTGTAGCGGTGCTTCCAGCGGTACGA
>JALIZH010013631.1:0-54629 GCA_030522465.1 Rhipicephalus appendiculatus
TTTTAAATATAGGCTTGCTTGATTTCTTTTTTTCTCTACCGCCACTGAAATTACATCTCCGAAGTATTCATGCGGCATTCTCTCGTCCACCATGGTGCGCGGCTTATTTGTTATGTGCAATAATCTCCAGTACTTTTCTAGACCCGCAAAATTTTGTGCAGTCTTTATTAGCAAGTTTAAGACGTAACTAAGCCAATGTCAGTGTACTGCAAATAGCACCACCACTTCCTCCTCATAGGATGCGATCCCGGCTGCGGCTGTCACATCTTCACTGAGGTGAAATGCCACAGGCCCGTGTAATGTGCGATGTCGGTGCAAGTTAAAGAACCAAATATGGTCGAAATTACCGGAGCCCTCCACTACGGCGTCTCTCATAATCATATCGTGGTTTTAGGGCGTAAAACACCTTAATAATATTATTGTCATATATCTTATATGATGTCACTGAAATGATTTTTTTTTATTCATATGTCGTACGACAGACGGCGCGCATAAACGCTATGCTGGCTACTTTATGCTCCGTTACATATTGAGCATCTTTCGCGCAAGCTGCTATGTAACTAACACTTTTGTACAAGTAACACATGACGTGCTTTTAAAACACGATATTCGTGTATGACAAAACACGACTTGTTACAACATATGGGGGGTATAATCTGCATACTCCCACGTAGCATTGTAAAACAGGGTGACTTGAAGAAAGGACTTATCAAACAATTCTGTTCACTTTTTTCGATCTTTTCGCAGAGGGTCGATGCGAAGGTCAGTGCTCTGGCAGCTCCAAAAGGCTTCTGATATCGGTTTCACTCAAAAACAGGCCGCGTTGAGATCCGGTTGCAGCTGTCGCATCAAATACGTCTTCTTTAAATCGGAGAGCCTCTTGCCCAAAAGCACGGACGTATGACACAGCGCCTATGAAATGCTAAGTTATAAGTGAAACGAACTTCACTGCATAGACTGACGCTTGCGTGGATACACGGTAGGCCCCTCGTGCGCAGTTTATAGTTTCACAATCTCTCTTTCTCTCCCTTTTTCTTTTCCCCGCTGACTAAAGGGGCTGCGGTCAATGCCTTTTTTGACATGAGCTTCAATACAACCGCGTTGCGTAACGCTGCTATTCAAGACCGATCAAGCTTCGACTCGTCTCCCCCTATCACTCTATGCGTGAGGCAATCGCATGATTGGAGCTCCTTTCTGTCGTCGTCCTACCTTAATAGTTCATGTTCTACGGCGTTGGGCTGCTGAGCTTGAATACGTGGGTTTCCATCCCGACCACGGTGACAGCATTTTTTTCTTGAATCAAGTGTAAGAACGCTCGTGTAATATTACATTTGGGTATGCGTTAAAGAATCCCAGACAGCTTAAGTCATCCACAACGGCGTGTGTGATAATTATATGTTGATTTCCGACACACAGAACCCCGGACGTTTAATTCCGTGGCGGTCACCGCAATGAACGCGGTCACAGCGGAAGTGACAATCGAGCTCGCCATTTCCACCTCCACTGACGTGCACTTCGACATCAGCTGTGATGCGCAACGACTCAAATGTGGCGTGCCACAATTACGAAGAGAATCAAACTCGTGGCCCCGTGTTCCTTTATTGTCGTCCTTGAGCCCTTTGGGATGGCAATATGTCCCATTTTATTTAAATCCGCGCTCCTTCCCTTCCAATTTCTTTCCCTGACCGTTTGTCATTTTTTCCCTGTCCATTTCTCTCTCTCCCAATGTGATGTGGCAAACAAAGCGTCACCTGTCAAACCTTCACGCATTTTCACTTCCTCCCTCGCTCTCTGCTCGCTCTGTTTAAACCCTAACAATCCTGCAAGAGGGTACGCTTTTTGGCTGGTTGGTTCATGATTTCCAGTAGAAAACAGCGCTACAAGACGGGACGAAGAAAGGACACAAACCAAGGTTTGTGTCCTTTCTTCGTCCCGTCTTGTAGCGCTGTTTTCTACTGGCTAACAATCCTGCTTTTAGCTACAGACGGTACGGAGTTTACTTAAAAGCAAAGCGGTGTTTCAAGTAAAACAAAACCCGAAAAATAGCTTCACGACCTAGTACCACTTTTCTTCGTGCGATTCTCTCTCTGCAATTTCCCTGACTTTTTTTCTTTTTCTCACCTTTCGTTCGCAACCTTTAAGGTCCACTCTCAGACGCTCGCGAAAATTGCGCAAAATGCTCCGTGCCCTGTATCGCACAGTAAACACGCGAGCTGGATTTCAACGGTCGCGTTCACACATCCCGAGCTTGGCTCCCTCGTAGCGCTTGTATAAGGAACACGACGGGTCCTCCACGTCTCTCAGTGTCAGATCCCGCGTCGCCTAAGCACTCGCAAACGGCCTTCCCGCTGAAACGAAATGCGACACCGTTATATCCCCAGTACAAAACACACAAAGAATAAACGCCACAGAGGAGGTTGCCCTACTTTTTAACGTCCACACTTTCACTCAACATTAGCCGAGTTCCTCGCGCACTTGTTTCGTACGTCAGTCACGCTTCCACGCCCTCTCAGCCGCCTGCCCGTCAGCGAAACCCACTCCGTAACAGATGTAAGGCCACCCTCGCCAAACTGAGGTCCGTAACGAAACATACAGCCGGGAACACCTCACCCGGGCGTTGCAATGATCGCGCCCTTAAAGCCGTTCGTTGGCAGTGTTGGTTGGTCGGTGTCGCAGTATACAGCAAATGTGAGGCCTCGGTTTTGGGGGGGGCCACGTTTCATCCGCGGAACATTACATCCCACGTGATCCGCATCCGGACGCCGTGACGCGCGTCTTGTATTTGTTTTTTGTTTTTTTTTTTGTTTTTTCTTCTTCAGCCTCGGGAAGAAGGTGCCGCAGTAAAGATGCTTTCGGAAATCGCGGTAAACGGTGCCGTCGACAACAACGCCACTGTTCAGGGCCCCTGCGCAGAAAGTACAGGTATATTGGGCAACAGTCGTCGCTAATATCCTTCCGGTGCTTTAGCACCATTTGGACGCAGGGAAGAACACGTTTGCTTTGGGTTACACTACCTTCCTCCTCCAGCAATTCCTTCTTTTTTTTTTCTTTCTTTAGCTCAGGAAGCAAGGTCCCAGCAGAAGAGGAAGGGTCGAGTTTGGCTTTGAGTTGCCTCTGAAAAGAACGGTGTTACGGAACAATGAGACTAGAGAAGGACACGTTTAGAGGCATCAACCGTCCGAATGTAATATTAAACAGGGGGGTGCCATTATAAGACGATCGGTGAGTTTTCAGTGCTTGCAAACGCTAAAGTTGGTTATAGTTATTGCAGGCCTGTTCTGCGTGCAGCGCACAGTGCACTTAATAATAATTACATCCCACAGAGGTTGCCATAAAACATATTTACGTTTTTCAGTTCCAGAACTTGTCACGCATTTATTTGTGGATTCCAACTACACCTTACACCAAGTAATGCGAAAATGGCTTTTAGGAGCTTGCTACTTATGCTCGGGGCTTGTCCATCGCCGTAGCCGCTAGTTCTCATTGCTCCCGCTATAGGCGCAGCTGTTACTCTGACTTCAAGAGTGCGATGACGATGACGCTGCCGTGATGGCAGCGGCATCACGGCGCAGCGCGCCGACGGAAAGTTCAACGATGGCGACATCGAGCCGGTGCCTGAAGTTACGGACCTAGTAGATCCCTTTGCGGGCTGTCACCGCACTCAACGTCATGAGTCACACATGAGTAAATTGTGTATATAGTGCATCAAATGTAAAATAATAAACATTGTGTATATAATGTGTATACAACTTTAACGTGTCACGCCTTTATATGACAGCAGACGAATTGTACGGAGGATTCACGGTTTACCCGATTATCTCCGAGCAAGCTCCTCCAACATCATTCATTTCGTGGATATGGTGGGGATTTTTTTTTTGTTATTATTTCCGGCATTGTCACTAGCTGCGCGACATAGAGCCCTTCTACGGCCAGCAATGTGGACAGCTATTGAACAAGAGTTTTCTGCAAGTGTCTGCAAACCCTGCCCTTTAGGTGCATTTCTTGTATATAAAGCTACGTGTCACTAGGATAAAAATATAACATAATTCGCCATGATTTGCTTCATAAGCTTTCTTTTTATTTGTTACTGTATTAATACATATCGCAGCAGACATTGTCAACCACCCGCACATTTTTTCCAAGGAAGCATTGTTTTACAGCATGAAAAGGGATATAATATTAGGTAATTTAATAGGAATGTAGCAGGAATGAATATACATAAGAACTGACCCGAAGATCGTGGGTTCGATCCCGGCCGCGGCGGTCGTACTTCGATGGAGGCTAAATGGTGGCGGCCCGCGTACTGTGAGATGTCGAAGTTTCCGGAGCCCTCCACTACGGCGCCTCTCATAATCAAATTATTGTTTTGGGACGTAAAATCCCACATATTAATAAATTATAAAAAGAATATACGTAAGAATGAGAGTTATATTAACAAAGTGGGTTTTCAATGAAGAAACAGCGCTTCAACAGGACGGGGAGACGAGAAGACAAAAAAGCACGGCGCTCGTCCTGTTCAAGCGCCGTTTCTTCATTCAAAATCAGTATATGTACCAACCAGCCCAATTCAAGACGCTATCAAAGTGGGTGTTCGACAAATCAATACATTTCAGCGCATTGCTCCCAACCCGTCGCGCGTTACTGTTGCGAACCAAGATGTAGGACGCCATCGACAAGAGCAGATTACCTGCTTGCTTGCTTGCTACCATACAATGAAAAGAAATAACCTGTCGTTTTGTCCATATGCGCGACATGTTTTCGCTGAGCGAACGCATACGCCATGAATTGTGTGCTCCACGCTGCATTTTCCTACATTTCAAGTTTATCGGTCTACCCCATCTTCTCTGCCAGAAAGGCGTAGCGATTTAAGAAAGTTTCCATGAATTAATTACAACAAAATAGTAGCTTGCGACTGCAAGAACAACACGTGAAGCGTACTAAAGACAAATCAGCAAAAACATAAAGATATCAGATGCTGCGTATGCGAAACACGTGTTCGTTATTATGTTACCAAAAAGTTAATAGAACTGGAGAGAGGGAGATTGTGATGGGGGGTCTGTAACCCAAGCATTCAAACGTTGCAAGTGAAGAGCAGGAATTCTCGCATGTGCCAACCGGTAACAAAGCCGTTGTGAATGAGATTTCTTTCTTTCTTTCTTTCTTTCTTTCTTTCTTTCTTTCTTTCTTTCTTTCTTTCTTTCTTTCTTTCTTTCTTTCTTTCTTTCTTTCTTTCTTTCTTTCTTTCTTTCTTTCTTTCTTTCTTTCTTTCTTTCTTTCTTTCTTTCTTTCTTTCTTTTCATTTTTTTCGAAAGGGAAACATTTGTGAAACTCAATGTTAGAGCAATCTTTTACGTTTTTACATTTAAAGGAATTCGAGGTGCTTGTGCAGGAAAGAGGCATCGTATTTTCGAGATGCTATGAAGTGCGCCCCAAAATTAAGTTCAAAATATTTAACTGCAATTTCAAAGCGTCAAAGAAAAGGGAAAACTTAGATATCGGTTGTAGCTTCAGAAATGTGACCAGTATCATTTTCAAAGTACTTTTCCGTGACCTACGTAAGTTACGATATTACGCAAAAATCTTTTTGCTTGTTTTTGATTATTATTATTATTATTAATTGCATGGCTTTCTCTTTGCATGATGAACCTTGAAATTGTTAGCCATATGAAAAGCTCTGCTTACGGCATTTAGAATAACCTTTTTTTTTCTTTATTCAGCGGCCTTTCTTTATTCAAAGATGGTCGACAGTAACCAACTAGCAGTTTTAATCAACTGGTTTTGAGGGGGCTTCACTAATGACTACCACAAAAAAAAAAAGGCAGAAATAAATCTGGCAGATCCCAGGCACTGTGTGAATCGACTTCATGCGACAGAGTCAGCGAGTAGCTAGCTATGCCACATTCTTTTTTCTTTTTTCCTTGAGCCAATGCATTACGAGTTGGACCGATGTCTTCGTAGAAATTGTGTAGTTGTGGGCATAACGAGGTCTTGCCGTGTACATCGATTGCACTGGCGCCTAATCGATAGCCCATGGTGCCATGTAGGATCGGTACTCATGTTATAGCATATACGTCAGTTTTATCGAAACGAAATGCATGCTACGAAATGCATGTTACGGTTCTATGACGTGCTTATCATGAGCATCGGACGCTGGCATATTCCTCCGTGGTCGAGCAGCACTTGACTATAGCTTGATGATCATTCTTGAAAGGTTTTTAGCTGCGCTAAACAGACAAGGACACAGAAAGAGTGGGGACAGTACATGCGCAGACTCACCTGTCCTTGTCTGTTTAGCGCGGTTAAAAACCTTTCAAGAATGAACATCAACCAACTAGCCCAACTTGGTGCTCTCCTGCAATAGCTTGATGAGTCATAAAAGTACGTATTTAATGTTCATTAAATTGTTGTTGAAAGCGGTTAGCCAGCGCTGTAGCCACAGTTGACGTTGCCCGGACATGGCGCCCGTACAGAGTCTTTTTTGGAAACGGTTTCAGCACTGGCACGGCTCTGTGGTAGGACACTTGACTGCAGCGCAGAATGCCTGCGTTCAATTCTGGCTGGAACCGTTCTTTCTATTCTTTACGTTTATCGAGTTTCTCTGCGACACGGGATAAGTAACATTATCGTGTGAACTTTTCCAAGGTCTATACTCGCTGACGGCGGGTTTATATAGACTGTCAGTCACCTGTGGTGCATACCCGGTTTCCATTGGACCGTGATAGGCGGGTATGCACCACCCGAGGTCGAGGGAAAAGTTATCACGACGTACTCGACAAGCATGTCGCATCATTCATGTCGTAACATATTAATTGGAGTTCGCCATACACTCATGTCCTCCTACGCTAATTTTGGTTTATATCAAGTAAATAAGCTGCCCACAAGAGCACTCACGAGCCACCCACGAGGGACGTAGGCCGCTAGATAGATATATAGAAATGGTCAAAGGGCATTTTATACGCAAATAAATGCTTCGCACTTAAAATACTCAATATTGTATTATGACACCAAGAAAGTAACGCGCTTAATTACGGATTTTCTTAGCCATAGCCCAGGCAGTTCTGTCATTTCAGCAAACGTTCCCACGCATGCATGTATATCTGCATGTACTGTTGCGAGGCGGGGACAAGGACATAAGCTGTTTATGGACACCGGCATGAAGAACACAGGAAGCAATAGCTGACGCTTAAAGCCCTGAAGGTGAGAGCGCTGTTAGCGAATATACAATTTCTGCCTTATTTAGGCAATCATTTGTGGTTTTATTCTTCACTGTTACGATATATGTGAAAATGTGCACGTGAACGATTTTTCTTTCTCTGACTATTCCCACCTTACTTGGTGCCACTTGCGACACATTCCGGGGAGGACAAATTCGTGGTAGTGGCCCGGGGCAGAGAATCGAACCCGAAACCTCATCCTTTGGCTGAGTGCGGCGTATACATGGTCACCGGGTCAGCTACAGGCGCAGTTTCCAATTAGGCAACCAACGTCAATCTCCGTGACGTGCGTCCCGTGCAGCTGCGGTACGCCTACTCTACTCTCCCGCCTTGCAATAGCTGCCACGCAAAGTATGAACCGGAAGCTCACCAGTTTCACAACCCTTTCTTTCGCCTTCCCCTTACTTAAGCTTTTCCGGGTAGCCGACTCATTATCCATTCGCCCTTAGAGTCAGCAATTCAGCTGTTCGAGTCGGCATTCCGTTCCTCGACAAACGCGCCACGAATTGCGACGCGAGTGTGCACCGCAAGCGCGCTTCGCGGCTGCTTCCAAGTTCGCTTCACGCCTCGCGTAGCCGTATTCACAATCTGGGACGATGCTAAGCAAGAACGGAAAAACCGGGGAATAACGGCAGCGGCCACGCGAAAAGAAGGAAGTGAAGGGGACAGAGAAAGAGATTCGGGCAACGCCAATCTAGGCGCCGGAGCAGATGGCCGACCGCAAGACAAGCGGGCTCCGTGGGAGAGGACTCCATAGCCGCGTGCGCGAAGTGGCGCGGGGGCCTCGGTCCGGAACGGGCGATGCTATCCCTAATGATGGAGCGCCTAATTTCCAAACTCGCGGAGAAGGTCCTCCCCCGATCGCGCCTTGAGAAAGCTCGTCCGGCCCGGGCGTATTCCCGGCTCATTTACATTTAGAAGGCCCCCCCGACGACTTTGCTCTAAAGACGCGCGCCGCGCGCTCAAGCCCAGCAAAGCCGCGCGCGCGCGCGGGCCTCTCGCTGTTTTCGGGGATGAGAGCCCAGGGCCTTCGGCGATGGAAGGACCGAGCGCTTATCGCGCATAGCGGCAGGCATTGCTGCGCCGCGAAACAATCAAGAAGACATTCGGAAAACAAGAGTAAAGCTCGGCTCCTCCCGGGTCTTCTTTCTTTCGTTGTCGTCTGTGGTGGTGAGCCGGTTGTTAAGCGTGGCCGCGGCACGCGTTTCATTATACTGCAGCTTCCGCCTTAAAGGAGCCATCGGATCTTGCCCGTTTAGTCTTCGTCAAGAGAAGGGGTTACCGAAGCCTGACGGAATGCGCCCTTGCCTGCCTCTGCGGTGGTGTAGGCGTTGCCTAAACACGCCGACGCGCCTGTGCCGTATCACTTATCGGTTTTCGGCAGACCGACAGCGGAGCGCCTTATTAATTTATCGCGAAACTACCTCCGGTTAACGGGATTAGGCGCGATTTCGGTCGCGTATGGGGCCTCTAATGCCTGCCCGCCGGCTTTTATGTGAGAGAGGCTCATAAACACGCCTGTGGAGGCTAGATGCCGAGTTATTTAACGTCGACGTATATAGTATAGGCTGGGCGAAAATTCCCTGAAGAAGTTTGTAAGTATGGTTACCTATTTTGCCTCTAGATTAAGCGCGTGATAACCATGGCATTTTTTAGCGTCAGACGTTGTTTAATGCCATCATGCCCTAATCCCCTAAAATCGAGCCCAAGCGATAGCATCGTTTTCTCGCACGACTAATCTCACACAAAAAAGTTTCGCTTTTCTTTTTTATAATCTAATGGAAAAATCTTACATTAATTAAACATGAACGCAGGATGTCTAAGGAACTTCATTCCTTAATAAAATGAGAATCGGTGCTTTCAAAGCCGAGCCTAACCAAGGGTACTCTAGGCTGACCACCCCACCAGTGCTGTTGTCGGCCATCAGTGGGGCAAGGGGAAGTGTATATAATACGAGGAAGAAAGCAGCACACGTTGAATTTTTAGTTAGGAGGCAGAGTGAAGAAAGTAAGGCTTCATATCAGCCAGAATAATCTTCTGCTGTCGAGGTCCACACACAGAGAGAGAAGGGTGTGTGTTACTTCTTCTTTCTTTCTTTCTTTTCTTTTTTTTTTTGTAAATGCTGACTTGCCACGTGTATGACTCCCTTTAAAGAGACGCGCTAACTCTCTTTTAGCTCCCACGACTCTCTGTCGAGAGTAAAATGAACTGCCAACGAGAGTTGACGTGTCTCCGTAAAGCGAGTCATAAACGTGGCATGCCAAAGTCGCGGAAAAAGAGTCAAATGACTCTTTTTTTTTCTTGTAGTGTACACGTCAAGCTCTTAGAGTGTAGATGTCAAGCGACAACATGCGATGACAGCATATGATCGCAGCACACTCGCTTTCTCCTCACCATCACATTCCTTTCCCACCCTCTTGCCCACCCCTTTGCCTGTGTGACGCCATATAAGGCTATGCGATAGGTATATGGGCTATACATGGATCTGCCTGCCTAATGCCATACATAACTATGCCATGTTTTACCCTCTTCCCTTCTACTTTCCCTCCTCAAACTCACTCCCTTTCCCACCCCTTTGCTATACGAGGCTATGCTATACATCGGTTTGCCTGTGTGACGCCATACATGACTACTCTTGGCTCTACCCTCTCCCTGCCTCCTTTCCATCCTCTTCACCCTCATTTTTCTTTGCCGTTGCCTTGCTATACACAGCTATACTATACATGCCTCTGCCTGCCTAATGGCATGCATGACTTTGCTATGCTTTACCACCTTCCTTTCTCTTTTTCGTCCTCCTCAGCCTCAAATCACTGCTCCTCACGCTCACTTCCCTTTCCTGCCTCCTTGTTATACATGGCTCTGCAATACATTGTGTTACGGGAGCGACGCCAAGCGGCGACATGCGATGACAGCCTACGATGACAACGTATTCCTTTCTTCCTCCCCCCTCCCTTCTTTCTGCCTCTCCTCCTCGTCGCCATATCTCTCCTCAACCTCACTTCCCTTTTCCGCACCCTTGCTACACATGGATATGCTGCAGATGGCTATGCCGTACGTGGTTTTAGATGCGAAGCATCTTATGCTCGGGGCTCTGTCCGTCCGGCGTCCCGCGTCCCGCGTCCCGCGTCCCGCGTCCCCCCGTCCCCCGTCCCCCCGTCCCGCGTCCGGCCACTTTCATGAACTAGGGAAGCACCCATTATGCGAACCAGAACACTGTAGTAATATGAAGGCCGTCAAATCTAACACGGTCATCAGAGTCATGGCCGAGAGCACAGAGAGGCTGCTTAGCAATGGTTAGGCAGGTGGTGTCTGTCGCCCAGGTTGACCCCATTCCTTAATCTTGCTTGCATGTGTTTGGAGGGGGGCTTAGTCCGTTCCTCTTTCCCGCGTCCCACAGCGCATGCGCGTCCCCTCCCCCCTCTCTCTCCTACGCTCACCCCCCTTTCTCTCCTCTAGGAATCCTCTACTCTACGGAGCGGCCCCCGCGTCCCACAGCGCATGCGCGTCCCCTCCCCTATGCTCTCCTACGCTCACCCCCTTCCTCTACTCTAGGAATCATCTACTCTACGGAGCGGCGCCCGCGTCCCATACCCCCCACAGCGCATGCACGTCCCCTTCCCCTCTCTCTCCTCTCCTACGGTCCCCCCCCTTCCTTTCCTCTAGGAATCCTCTACGGAGCGGCGCGCACGACAGGTGGTGTGACAGCTGCATACTCCGCTGGGGGGCGCCACGGTAGTTCCGCGGTATGAAAATGACGGAGCGCGCGCGCCTCATTCTCTCTCCTGTGCAGCACCGCGATGAGCGCCCGGACCACTGTCGTGAAATGAGAGCGGCGACGTTCCTCCCGCTCAAGCTAATTATCTCCCCGCTGCTTCGCATCCACACATGGTTCCCTTTTTTGCCTGCGTTACTCCCAGCTACATCGACGACAGCATACGACAGCGCGGGCCCCTAAAGTGCTCCGCACTTAGACGTCAGGCCTGCGTGGAACACACAGCAGTGACAGCGTCAACTGGATGGGTGTCCTTTCTAGAGCACGATGTAAACTCTCTTGGGGCGACTACTGCAGTAGAGTTGCGAGGTACCAACTGCATCATAATCATGATCATTATGCAAAGAAGGGAAATTCCCCCTACGCCGTAGTTTATCATATTGCGAGGTAGCGACTTAATCACTGCGCGTTTGTAAGGGAATATGCGCACCTACGTGGCTGCAGGGTTTGTTGATGCTGTGGCTGATTATGAATTATGTCCAAGTCCTTCATAATAGATTGGAAGCCTTAAACCATGCACCCACTCGCTACGCTGTTCACATTGTGTAACGCCTGGTGTGTCTTCACTCCCCTGCCACGCAATATTACATCTGTAACATGATTCCTCGCCCGACTTGACGGCTGTACAGTGAAACCTCGGGGATACGATCGCAGCTCATATATACGAATTTCGGGGCGATACGAATTTTTCTTTGTGCCCGGCCAAGGCCCATTGGCCTGCAAATGTAATGGAGTACGGTTGTTGCGAAGCGATTTTCACCCCGTAACGTTTGATACGAACGTACGCTACCGCCCAGATATAAAGAAGGGCTGTCCGCGCAGTCGCAGGAAGACGCGCCAAGGCACGTGCGAGCGCGGGAACGCAAGCGCGGGCATGCGCGCCGCACCGCCAAATCGTCAGAATCATGGTGTAAGAAAAAGCCGGCAGATCCCACGCACTGTGGGAACCGATGTAATGCGAAGCTGCCAGGAAGGAGCAAATCATGCTTTACATAATTTCCATGTCATGTTTTACATGTTAGGACCTGTCATTTATGCTCGTCATACAGTCACGTCGCGCAATACCAATTTTGGTGTATATCAAGCTAGCTGGACGCAAGCGCACCGTGAGCGTGGCATGTAAATGGCGTTGTAGATGACATGCATGCCAAGATTTTCATGTTACCACCTGCCACTTACGTTCGTTATACACTCATGCCACTCAATACCAAATTTGGTGTATATCAAGCTAACGAAACGGCCGCGAGCGCGCCATGAGCGTGACATGCAAGTCATGTCGCACATGACATGTCATGATTTCCATATTACCACTGGTCATTTATGTTCGTCATACAGCCACGTCACGCAATACCAAATTTGGTGTATATCAAGCTAACGAAACGCCCGCGAGCGCGCCATGAGCGTGGGCATGTAAATCATGTTGTTCATGACATGCACGTCATTATTTGCATATTACCACCTGTCATTTATGCTGGTCATGCAGAAATGTCTATCGTACCAATTTTTGGATATATCAGGTTAAGAAAACGGCCTCAGGAGCACTTCGGCCATGGCATGTAAATCGTACTTTTCATGACAAGTTAGTCATGATTTTCATGATATGACCAGCCGGTTATGTTCGTCATACAATCATGTTATGCCATACCAAATTTGGTATAAATCTCACCAACGATACGGCCGGGAGAGCACAAAGTCGTAGGTGGCTAGATAGATAGATAGATAGATAGATAGATAGATAGATAGATAGATAGATAGATAGATAGATAGATAGATAGATAGATAGATAGATAGATAGATAGATAGATAGATAGATAGATAGATAGATAGATAGATAGATAGATAGATAGATAGATAGATAGATAGATAGATAGATAGATAGATAGATAGATAGATACGCTCAAAGTCGCTGAAGTTTGCTAAGAAATGCTTCGCATTTAAAAATACTTTTCTTACGGTCAGAATAAACCTTCAGAGACGAGTCACGGCCTCCGAGATTGTGTACGCGGATCTTTGAGGCTCTAATGTGCCTCCGTGTGCCTTCGCATTTAGATTACAGAGGGCATTGGCGCCATGCTTTTTTTTCTAATGCGTCGACGTGGGCTGCTGTCGTTGTACTGTATTTACACGTGCCTGCCTCGTGCATCAGACATCCCATGAAAGGTGGACGAGGACCGAAAGAAGGCGAGGACGGTCTTGGCGAAGGAGTGAGGCCTCACAACGTCAACCTGCGCGACTGTTGAGATCGAATTTGTGCGGGCACGGTCGTAAATCTCACAAAAAACATCCCGCAACACCTCCGCGATAATAAAATCATAACATAGGACCGTGGTTCTGAAATTTTGTGGCCCTGGTCTATCGCGTTAGGGCGCTTCTTTTGTTACTTTCACCGCAGTACCTCCATGTCATGCGAAAAAGCATACTAAAATTTGGAAGGGGCTACTGCTGTCAGGGGTCACAACGCACCTGCTTCATTAATGAAACACGCGCGTACGGGCCGTATATTTACGAGTGCTGGTATGATTGCCGACATCTAAAAACTTAACTGACAATCATTCAGAGTTCTTCCTGTCGTTGCTGCGGCCCAGGAAAACAATAAGTGAAACTGTATGCCAGCTTTCATTTGTCGCATGCTAATTTTCCATGCTTTCTAGTGATACGAACTTCGGATGATACGAATGTTTTTGTTGGTCCCGTGAGATTCGTATCACCGAGGTTTCACTGTATATGGATTGTTTTTGTTAATTTAGATGCGAAGCATCTTATGCTCGGGGCTATGTCCGTCCCTCCCGCATCCCCCCGTCCCATGTCCCGTGTCCCGCATCCCGCGTCCCGCGTCCCACGTCCGGCCACTTTCATGAAGTAGGGAAGCACCCATTATGCGAACCAGAACACTGTAGTAATATGAAGGCCGTCAACCACTACCACAGTCATCAGAGTCATGGCCGAGAGCACAGAGAGGCTGCTTAGCAATGGCTAGGCAGGTGTTGTCTGTCGCCCAGGTTGACCCCACTCCTTGATCTTGCTTGCATGTGTTTGGAGGGGGGCTTAGTCCGTCCCTCCTCCCCGCGTCCCACACCACCACAGCGCATGCGCGTCCCCTCCCCCCTCTCTCTCCTACGCTCACCCCCCTTTCTCTCCTCTAGGAATCCTCTACTCTACTGAGCGGCTCCCGCGTCTCACACCCCCACAGCGCATGCACGTCCCCTCCCCCCCTCTCTCTCCTCTCCTACGGTCCCCCCGTCCTCTCCTCTAGGGAATCCTCTACGGAGCGGCGCGCACGACAGGTGGTGTGACAGCTGCATACTCCGCTGGAGGCGCCACGGTAGTTCCGCGGTATGCGCCGCACGGTAGTTCCACGGCAGCGCCGCGATGAGCGCCCGGACCGCTGCCGTAAAACGAGAGCGGCGACGTTTCTCCCGCTCAAGCTAATTATCTCCCCGCTGCTTCGCATCCACCCATGGTTCCCTTTAGCGGGAGATGGGGAAGAATTTTTTTTAGGGGGGGGGGGGGGGAGAAGTTTCAAGCTCGGGCGTGGCTGTGTGGTAGAATACTCGACGGCCACCCAAAGTGCCTGGTTGGCATCCCACTCGAAAACCTTGTTTGTCTGAACATTTGCTGCAACGACATTCCTCCTTTGACCGCTGTTAATCACTACAAGCTCCCGTCTTCTCCTTGAGGCACTCTCCGGCTTTGGAGGAGAGTTATGTACAGTACTCACGGATTCAAACGCGACATCACATTTTTCGGTGTAACGACTGGTGTGCGCAAGTGCTCGAGATAACCACGTCTCTAAATTTGGTCTTTAGATATGATGTTGGCTCTGAACTACGCGTTCTAGTCAAAATGACGCCAATATGGCCCGAGCTGTAGATTGTGGAAAGGAAAGTATGTGCGTTACTTAGTCCTCAGTTGTCCCCTTTCAATCCAGTGAGTACTGTACATAACTCAGGGGTGCTTTTGAGAAACTATTCAATGCCCAGGCACTGTTCTCAATGCAAATGACATTGACTTAGATGTATATATTCGTGAAGAGGTTTCTAACGCTCAGATGGGAATAAAAGAATATGAAGCTCAATTTTTTTCTCTATTATTCATTACCTATACCTGTTTTCAATGGTTTTATGTACATGCGGAATGGGCGTACCTTTTAATTTTTTTTTCTCCTTGAATTTTTTTTTTCAATTGTATGTTTTATTGGTGAATTTACATTTACTCGGTTCATTTTTGTTTTATTTCGGCGACGCAGCCTTTTGCGTTGACGTGATAGATGCACGTTACCCCTTTACTTAAAAAATGCTGGGGGGTTTACGCGTCAGAGTGACAGGATTATGAGGAACGGTGTATGGGTGGTACTCGCGCTTAATTTTGACCACCTGGGCAATAAACGTGCGTATTAATATAAATACATTGGTTGTCTTGCGTTTCGCACCTCAAAATGTGGCTGCAATGACTGGGAATCGAACCCCTGTACACGCGGGCTTGCGTTGCTCGTCGCGCTAATCGTATTCGCGACTCTTATACCTGTTAGGCTGCAACTGCGCTTGCCATTTTCCTTCTGCCGCTGTGGTGTAGCAGTGAGGGTGTTTGGCCGCTGACCCGAAGGTCGTGGGTTCGATCCCGGCCACGGCGGTTACACTTCGAGGGAGGCGAAATGCTAGAGGCCCGTGCACATTGCGATGTCGGTGCACGTTAAAGAACACCAGGTGGTGGAAATTTCCGGAGCCCTCCACTACGGCGTCCCTCGTAATCATATCGTGGTTTTGGGACGTAAAACCCCAACAATTACTATATTATTATTACCCTTTTCCCTCACGCGCCCGCGTACAATTTCAAACCACACGCATGTCTGTGATAGAATACCTGCTTTTCCTCACGTTTCCTTCTCTTTCTTCCTTTCCATATGAAAATTGAAAAAAAAGTGGCCATTTTCTTATTGCTACAACCTAACGCTTTGCATTTCAGACTTTCAGTCTGAAGCACAAAGCTTCTGACGTTCACTATACGCCGTATTTAATTCAAAAGGTGAGAAGAAAAGATACGCGACTCAGCCTTTGATTAGATTACGTTCTCATGGAAGAATATATTGCGAAAATGCCAAGGCAGTTCATTTCGTGGGACGAGAGGCTGGTATTATAGAGCCTCGGTGGTTACACTGGGAAGCTTCCCTGCTGTATGCGCTGGCTGTCCGCGCGTGTCATCGGGCGCAGGTTGACAACAGTGTCGACGACACTTTGTTGAAAGGAACAGATACACATTTCCTCGCTCCCCTCCGCGCCCCCCCCTCAACTTTTTTTTTCTTTTTCTGGCTTTTTCGTTAAATCCTGCTTTCTTTGCATACTGGGCCCCTAGCCTAAGCTGGATAAAGAAAATAGTCTTAAATAGGAACCCAGGAAGGCTTGGCACCTAATAACTGCGGTGCGTGAGGCAATCGAATGAACCAAGGCGTGTAAACCGACGACAGAAAAAAAAAAAGAAAAATCAAAAGAAGGAATCCGTACGAACTTTAAGAAATATAAACTCTGCGACAGAGATGGTGAAACATATTGAAAAACGTTCTAACAAGGGCAACGCTCCAACGGCTGCGAAGCAGTCCCTATGTATCGAGCATACAGACGGTTTGCTTCCCGGCGCTCCGCGGCTGATATCATTTTGCCGCTCGAAGAAAGACGTTAGACAGGGGCTTTGTGTCAAACGCGCGGGGATAAGGCCTTAGGCAGCTTACCTCCGCAAAGACCTCGTGCTCGGCTGCGAACGCGAGGAGGGATGCGGCACGGAAGAAGGCTGGGAACGCGCGGAAAAGGAGCAAGACGCCGTCGCCACTCCTGACTTTCATTTCATTTATTTTTGTCCTCTTTGCTGAGGAACATTTAGGGAGCAGAGCTGAAGCAAAGAAAAAAAATCATAGAAAGAGGCTTTTTTTTCTCTTTCTTCCCATCAATGCACGCGAAACAAATGAACCGGAGACTAAGTGAGCAACAAACAGTGAAGTCAAGAATGGGCAAAAAAAAAAAAATAAAATAAAGTTAAGGACAGGAAGTGAAGCATTAAGCTCCTTTAATACTCTCAATCCATCCCTACTTCCCATGTCTTCTGTTCACTCCTTCTTCGCTGCTGTTGCCTTGGCCCGCTCCCCTGCGCGTTCCTTAAGCCAATGCTCTGACGCAATATGGTTGTCAGGCTTGTGTCTTTTGTATTGGACGTGTAGTGGGAAGTATGAGGGAGGGTCAGAGTGAGGAACGGAGGGTGTGGATAGGGAGACAGGGCGCATGGGGAGCAGAAGCCGGCGTGCATATGTTTAGGACCGGCAGTCGCGAAAAGTGGTGGTGACATCATTCCTTTAGGAAGACAGAAGCCGGCGGCAAGTCAGGCTCGCCCCGCCTCGCCAGAGTCCTCGCCTCTTCACGTTGCAGTATCTCCCGTTTTATGTACGTGCTAAAAAAAAAAAAAGAAAAAAGAAATAAATACTACAGCGACGAGTGTCACAAGACAAAGAAAAACACAAAAAGAACAAGAGGCATTGCAGCATAAAGTGTGCGAGACGCGTTGCTCTATCCCGTAGACGAAATTGAATTTTCGTCTTAAGAAAATGGCGTCCCTAACACCGCTGCTGTGCGTGCATCTCTCTACACTTTTTTTTTTATCGTTTGCCCGTTCCCATTGAGCTCATGTTAGCTCTTTTCATACTCGAGCTTCAAGGTGATGTTAATAAATAAGGAAGCAGGCTGTGCGTGGGACGGCTTGGAACAGAATTACGTTGATCCAAAAGAATAGAAGCCGTGCCTTCAACAGGTTCAAAAAAAAAAAAAAAGAAGAAGTAACAAGACGAAGAGACCTGTCTTACTGAGTGATGTCACGATGGTTTACTCCAGAGTGCGCGGTGTAAACGTCCTTTTTTATTTCTTTCTTTCTGCTGCTTGCCAGTGGCGCGTCATATAGTATTACACCAGAAAAACGAATGCCTGTTCTAACGCTACTGTGTTAGATGTAGTATGTTTAACTATTTTCATTTTTTGTTTAACCGCTGGATCCCCAAGCATAACATGTATCTTCTTCCTCCTGCTTCTATTCTCCTTTTGCGATTAGAAAGAAACTGAGTCGTACAGAAGTAAAACCAAATTCGAAAAATTTGGAAACGGCCCGATATTCTTTGAAGTGTTCGTTATATTTATCGACGCCTTGATGGCGGCATTGTCTGAAAACCTATTTCAGCTGAATGGAGCTCGTACGTTTGGCGCGGAAACTCCGGCTGGTTTATTGCCGTCGTACGGCGCACGCTTTATAGTTACCGACTTTCTGCCGAAACAAATGTGCGCCCCCCTTCCCCATCCATTCCTTGTATTGCTTTCGTGTTTCCGTTTGGTGAGGAACTGTGATCAGTTTCCCGAGCAGTTAGTAGCCGTAGTAAAATACAGGAAAGCTGGAAACTGGCTTATCGTGAGTTTGATCTCTCCCCTCCTCGTGAGATGGTTTTTCTATTGAGACGTTGACATGTAATGTGGCACTGTGTAGCTAAACATAATAGACACTAGAAATGCGATAAGATAAAACTGCGAAAGGCGTGCTTCAAAGCTACAAACAGCATTGTTTATCATGAGCATTCGGTAGCGCACCCGCTCCCTGTCCAAATAAATAAAAAAATTGGGGGGACGCTTGAGCTTCGCCTTCAAGAGCAGATCGCGATAGTGAAATTGGGCCTCCTGCGCATCGCCCCCTGAACTGATAGCCTGCTTCGGTTCTCGGTGCATGCCTCAACCATGCCTTAAGGAAACGAACGACTGTGCGCGTACATTGGCCGTTTCAAAGTATCATTGAATGCCTACTGCTGCAAGCACAGTTGTTAAGTGCACACTACGCCTAATTGTTCCTTTTGCGAATCAGCGAGGAGCCCACTACGCGTCCGTAGGTCAGCACGCGAACCTACGCAGCTGTTCACTCTGTTGATGGTTTCAGCTGATAATGATGAGTAAAGGACCCCTCACCAGCCTCTCAAAATACAAAAAACGCGCGCAATATTCTCTCCTGGCGTTTCTCGTCTTTCTTGCGCAGTTCGTGACGAAGACAGTGATTCCCGTGACGTCTATGGTGCACATGCTCTCGATTGGTCCATATACGCGAAATATCAGATGTCAATTGTCTCCTGCATTGCTTTGCCATGCAGCCGCCCATCCGTTCTTCCGTGTCTCGCATGACTATCGTGCGTGATCAACTGATGTCACTTCAATTTGTGTGTTTCCCGACTGCTCAAGCTGCGATAACAGCGTGTAACCTGACCCGAAATGTTTTATTATATTCGCGTCTTTCTCGATTTTTCGGTCACGGACAATTTTTCGCTCACAACCAAGGACGCCAACGCCGACACCGACGCCGGAATTTCTGCGAAACGAGCTCTTCAACACAGTCGCGTTAAAAAAAATTATTAAAAGCTTTATTCGGTTCACAGCGTTTACGGCTAAGCAATACGTCAGCAAAAAAATTGGAGCTCACGCAAATGCAGCCAAGAAATCTATATTACTCTGAGGGCTCACTCGGACTGAGACTCAACAAAATTTTTCCCGCCCGGACTCAGACAGACTCCAACTCACCAAACTTTTCCTCAAACGGGACTACTCGGACTCACACCCACTAAATTATAACTCAGCCGGACTCACCAAGACTCACGGCTGGACCTGACTATGAGTGAGTCTTAGTGAGTCCGTTAGTGTAAAATTAGCTTTTTTCGATCATGGTGTTAATGCACTTTAACGCCAATATCTCGCATAATTGGTGCTTTACGATGCCCCTTTTGATCTTGTACCTTAAGATACAAGATACAGTGTTTTCAATTCAGTAAGGACGTTTTTATGAAATACGCGACCCAAACGGGATACTTTTATCAAGAACTTCTCATGAAATACTTTACGGGAGAAGATCGTGGCACCCCCCCCACCCCAACTGATGCCTCTGATCGATAAATATTGAGGTGGCGCATGAACGCTAGCGTGTTGTGATATGTGCGTATAGATTTGAGTGTAAACGTAAGCCGTTATAAGGCTGATAGTAATTCTGAAGAGGAGTAGATAGCCCCCATAGGTCGGCAAGAAAATGTGGATCTGAATCAGACTCACTCATGAAGCATATTTTCCGCTTATGGCTCACTCGGACTTAGACTCACGAATATTTTTCTGAACCGGACTCACTAGAACACAGCGAAATACTACCCCGGACTTGCTCCGACTGAGACTCGCGGCCCGACCTGAGTCTGAGTGAATCTGGTGAGTCGACTTATGAGTGAGTTTGCCGGCGTATGCTGCTAGCCGAGGAAACTTTGGCTAAAGGCATAGGTCGGCGAACTCACTCATGAGTCGACTCACTCGGACTCACTCAGACTCAGATCGAGTCGTGAGTCTGAGTCTGAGTGAGTCCGGGTGAGTAATATATTGGTGAGTTTAATTCCGAGTGAGTTCAGTTGAAGAACATTTTAGTGTGTGTGAGTCCGAGTGAGCTCAGCTCAGGAACAGTTTGGTGAGTCTGAGTCCGAGTGAGTCCGAAGCGCAAGATATATTTCTTGAGTGAGTCTGAGTGAGTTCCACTTCTTTTTGCCGACCTAAGGTCCTATCTACTCATGTTCAGCATTACTATCAGCAATAACTGGATTCACGTCTCTACTCACGTCTACTCACACGTATTCCAAAGCAGTATCGTTCATACACAATTTCAATATTTAGTGATCAGAGGCGCGAATTACGTAGGGGGGTGTCTTGACCTCCCCCCCTCCCCGCCTATCCTTCCAGGGAAGTTTTTGATAAATATATCTTACGTTGTCATCTCTTTCAAGAAACTTTACCTTGTTTACGAGCACTGATAGCTCGTATTCGAAGGTGCTATATCGAAAGGCGCCAATAAAAACACCGATTACGTGAGATATTTGTGTTAAAGAGCATTGACACCATGGTCGAAAAAGCTAATTCTATGCTAACGGACTCATGAGTCGACTCACTCGGACTCACTCAGACTCAGATCGAGCCGTCAGTCTGAGTCTGAGTGAGTCCGGGTGAGTAATGTTTTGGTGAGCTTGAGTCTGAGTGAGTCCGGTTGAAGAAAATTTTCGTGAGTGTGAGTCCGAGTGAGTCCGGCTCAGGAAAATTTTGGTGAGTCTGAGTCCGAATGAGCCCTACGCGCAAAATATATTTCATGAGTGAGTCTGAGTGAGCTCCACAAATTTTGCCGACCTACGGAAAGGTGTTTCAACACGCCTGAAGTAGGCCCAACTTCCCTTGGGCAGTTTAGGCACATGCAGTTTCAGCATAAAATTCACAGCGTTATAACGTCTTATACAATATTGTAGAATGTATTGCACAATGTGTTATAAAATTTGTTATACAATCTGTAAGTTATGCGAATGTCATGAAGTCACTACATGAATGTATATCCGTGGTGTTTTAAGCAGCGTCGATTCTATGCGTTACATTGTTTTTTTTTTTTTCATTGGTTCTCTAAGCGTCAGGACTGCCGAATCATCTTAAATTTCGCATTGCTTTACTGTTATTCTCCGCTTGTAGCAGGATGAATATGGTGAGTACAATATATGGTGTTAGCATCTTCTCAGCCAAATAGAGTCACTCATACATACGCTGTATCAATGAACTAGTTCATCGATGTTATGTCTTAGTTCTCATGGATGTTGCATCTAACAGCGAAAAAACGAGCCTATAGGTTTCCACTTCTTTCATACGTACGCTGTGTGACTCTATTTCGCTGAGAAGATGCTGACCCTATTTGGCTGAGCTTCCGCTGAGCAACGACTATATCTAACACCTTAGACTTTTACGCCCCTCAAGTGGTGGCACACGCATGAATCCAGAAGTGGGTCGCCGCGGTGGTACAGGGGTAACGGTGCCCGGTTGCTGACCCAAGGGTCACGGGTTTGATCCCGGCCATGGTGGTTGCATGGAGGCGAATGCTAAAGACCCGTGCACTGTGCGATGTCAGTGCATGATATAAAGAAACAACAGGTGGTCTAAATTTCCAGAAACCTCCGCTACAGCGTGTCTCATAATCATATCTTAGCTTTGGCATGTTTAGCCGCAGATATTACCGTTATGAATTGGGCACTGCTCCTTGTTAACGCGTTCGTTACATTTCATTCGCCTGGGAAGTAGTATACATATTATTGACACCGTAGCTTGCCAAGTTTATCGTGTTCTCAAATATCACGAATATTACTGCTAGAGTTCACACCAGCGTAGAGGCTGACAAATACTGCAGCTATAAAGAGTTGTCTTAGCGTTAGAGCGCCAAATTTGAGTTTACAAAAAAAAAAAAAGAATATAGGGACAGGCGTAGTGATTACAACTACCCTTGTCCCTATCTTTATAATTTTTGAGGTCTCACGCTCTAAATCTAAGGCTATGTGTCACTGTCAAGCCCTATTAGCCACCCTGCAAAGTCAACAGTTGTGCTCGTCAGATTGATGTTATCTTACACTTCTCAAGTCCAGATGGCCGGAGTGGCAGCCGACCCAGGCTGAGCACGCTATAGCAGCCTTTCCTATATTATGGAACTTACGGTACGAAGAACTTTATTTAAAGATCCGGAGAAGTGCCACCCCTTAGGGTGACGCCGCGGGCCGCTCCCACGTGGGGACAGTTAGACCTAGCCTAACCGCCGCATCGCAGGCTCTCTGGACAGCCCAAAGTTGACGCTGGTATTCCGAGCTCTTGAGGGCCGAGCTCCAGTTCTGCTCTGTGAGGTCCTTATCCCCACGTAACGAAGGGCACCGCCAAAGCATGTGCTCTAAATCGCACGTTCCCCCGCAGCCAGGGCATTGCGAGCTGAAGTCACTCGGGAATAGACAGTGCATGAAAGCGAGATTCGGATACGAATTAGTTTGTAGCATCCTAAGGGTCATCGCCTGTGGTCTCGTGAGCTTTTTGTGTGGTGGAGGAAATACTCTTCTTTCCAGATAGAAGTGCTTTGTAAATTCATTAAATGTGAATAAAGCGTCTCGGACCTCTTGAACTCTGCTCTGTGACAAGGCTTCTCCTCCCGCGCGGAGAGTTAGTACGCGCGCTTGGGAGTGGGCGATGTCATTGAGATTGGTGAGAGAGTCCAAATTTTGACCTAGGTGTGCCGGGAACCAAGTGATCGTGTGCATAGTTATGGTCCTGTTCTTAAGGATGTCGTGTGCCTCTTTCGCTATGGAGCCCGAGGCAAACGCCCTGACTGCCGATCTAGAATCTGAATAGATTTCCGTCCTCTTGTCATCCAACAGTGCCAAAGCAATAGCAACTTGCTCCGCTTTCGAAGAAGTGGTCCCAGTCAGGGAGGCCGACGAAATGATTTCACCTGTGTTATCTATTGCGACCACGGCATAGTGAGATGAGCGTCCATATTGTGCCGCATCTACGAAGCAGACCGATTGAGGATCATCCTTGATCTTCTTCAGGATCGCAATCGCTCCTGCTCTACGCCTTCCCTCATTGTGCTGCGGATGCATATTGCGAGGGATTGGTGCAACAAGAATATTTTCTCTTTGCTCCTCTGTGATTCGATGGCTTCTCTCCTCTGCCAACACTGGATTGAGGCCCAGAATGGCTAAGATTCTTCTCCCTGCCAAAGAGCAGGATAGTCGAGCAAGCTGGGCTGATTCCTGTGCTTCGATGATTTCGTCCAGCGTATTGTGCACGCCTAATTGACAGAGGCGTTCTGTGCTAGCAGTCATCGGAATGCCGAGTACCCTTTTAATGCTTTTCCGAATGAGGGTGTTAAGCTCCTTTTTCTCGAAGTTGTGCCAGGTGTGCATGACCGCTACGTAGATGATGTGGCTCATGAGAAAGGCATGGAAAATCCGGAGTAAATTGTCTTCTTTCAGGCCTCCTCTTCTATTAGACACCCTAGTAATGAGTCTGATGACCATTTCCGTTTTCTTGGTAATCCTATCTAATGTAAGCCTATTGGATCCATTGGATTCGATAACCATGCCCAACATGCGTATGGACTCGACTCTAGGAATGAGGTTTCCATCACGTGTGGTTAGCTTGATATCGACATCTGCGAGTGGCTTCCATCCCCTGGGCTTGGGACCTCGTCTGATCGGTCTATAAAGGAGTAACTCGGACTTACTCGGGGAACATTTTAGTCCCGTGTCTTGCAGGTATGATTCAACCTCATTGACTGCCGATTGGAGACTCGCCTCAACATCTCCTTCACATCCCTTGGTGCACCATATTGTTATGTCATCTGCATAGATTGTGTGACAAACACCGTCTATAGCAGACAGCTTTTCCGAGAGACCTCTCATTGCTATGTTAAATAATAGCGGTGAAACAACCGCTCCCTGCGGTGTACCTCTAGGACCAAGCTCGAAAGCCTCTGTGGTTAGGTCTCCGATTTTAAGTGTCGCTTTCCGCCCCTTGAGAAAGGAACTTATGTAACCGTGAAAGGCTGCGCCCAAATTCAGATCCGATATGGCATTCAGAATGTGTGCGTGAGACACGTTGTCAAAAGCTTTTTCCAAATCTAAACCCAGAATAGCCCGGACGTCTCTGGTTGGATTGTCGATTATTTGACACTTGATGAGCTTCATCGCATCCTGCGTCGACAAAGCCGGACGGAAGCCAACCATGTTGAAAGGAAATAAATTGCTCCCCTCTACATAGTCCGAAATGCGTTTGTGAATGACGTGCTCTGCAACCTTCCCCACGCATGACGTGAGGGAGATGGGTCGAAGGTTTGCGACTCCCGGGGGGTTTTCCCGGCTTCGGAATGAGTACCACCGATGCGCACTTCCAGGTCTCTGGAACCAAACCCTCCTTCCAGACCCGATTTATCTCTTCAGTGAGGTATTCGATGGAGTCGTCGTCCAGGTTCCTGAGAGCCCTGTTGGAAATTCCGTCCGGACCAGAGGCAGACCTACCATTTAGGTTGTGTAATACTGCCCTGACGTCGCTGGTGCTGAATGGTTCGTCAAGTGTTGGGTTCGGCTCGCCCTTGTACGTAGGATAGTCCGTCGGACGTACGCTACCAACCGGAAGATATCTGTTTGCCAACCTATCTGCAATGACGCCCATGGGTTCCGACCGCTTCGCTTCATGAAGGACCTTTTCTATCGCGTGCCTCTGATTAGACTTGGAATTCGTGTCATCTAGGAGGTGCTTGAGCAAGTTCCATTTTCCTCCGACTCTCATCTGTCCATCCACAGAGTTGCATAGTTCATCCCATTGCTGCTTAGATAGTACCTGACAATGCTCTTCAATGGTCCTGTTCAGTTCTTCAATCTTTTTTCGGAGCTTCCGATTGAGCCTCTGCCCTTTCCATCGGTCAAGGAGTGACTTTTTAGCCTCCAGAAGATGCGCCAACCGGCTGTCCATCCTGTCGACTTCGAGGTCGGTCTGGATTGACTTCGTGGCCGCCTTGACGTCCTCTTTTAATTGTTCAGACCATCGGTCCAAATCAGGAGGTGAGTGCTGGGACTGCCCACGCTTTTCTCGGAGTGTTCGAAACAGGTCCCAGTATGGAACTTAATTATTTTTAAAGCCACTTCCAAGCCTCATGTTTAGGTTTATAAAATTTTGGTCGCACTATAGTTAAGTGCGCATAAATTTTACGTACAATATGATAGATCATAAACTACTCTGCACATCAATCTCCTCCGAGCGGTAAGATATCGTGCTTGTAATCTCACTTTCGCATGGTCTTCTCTGATATGGCAGAACGGGGTGCTGTGTGCACTTGATAAAAACCAATGAAACTGTGCACATAACACTTGTGATGTAATATTAAACGTACCGAACATAACTATGAATTTTCTTGGTTTTTTTATCTTGTACTTGCGCACTGCGCTGTTCGGCCTCGATATTAATTCCTAGTATCGGCACACATTGTGCGCCTCGGAGCATTCATCGATCAGTGAACAGGCTTTATCGCTGTCGAGGAGCCAGCGAACGAACCAGTTTATTAGAGATAAGGGGATTTATTTATTGAAAACCCTACGACGCGACGTGGGCGCCTACAACAAGAAACAACGAAAAGAAAAATGTCCCTAAATGTTTCTTTTGTTCCGTTAGACCAACGCCGTTTAAAGTTTCCTTATCGGACGCTTGTAGCGCGGAGTTTCGGAGGAGAAAGTTGCGCGCCGCACTAAAATTGATAAGAGCCTGTACGCCTTCGTTATAGTTTAGCACTTCCGAAAGCGGCGCGATATCGCCGGGGAAAAAAAAAAAACCGTTGCGGTGCCTCCTCACAAGAAGCCCAAGTGGTCTAGCCACTTTTGCTGCCAGATGGGAAAGCAATATCTCCCTACTTCAGAGGCTCGACACGACGCCGATAATACGAAGTTACACGTAGAACGAGATAAAAAAGAAAGTAAGGAATGAGCGAGCGTTGATCCAGCAGCCGAAGGGAAAGCTCGGGCGAAGAAGCGCCGGAATTTGTTCGCTGCGGATCAAGAAACGACCGGGAGTGGTGGCGCTAGTGCAGCTAGTGATGCCTTTTTTTTTCCCCCCCACAGCGTCAATAACTTTCTATCGGCCTCCAATCTGAGTGGTCGCGGTTGTAACTCCTCACCGCCGCTCATTTTCGGCACCACGCGCGTGTCGGCTCGGCCGCCCTTTCCCACTCCTCTTTATCTCTCTCTCTCTCTGGCACCAAACAAACTTTTCTCGACAGTTACAATGAAAATCATCCCCCCTCAAAACTTATTTCCCTTGGTTTATTTTTATTTACTCCTCGCTTTTATGATCCGCCTCCTCACACTTCCGAAAAAAGTTGCGGGAAAACTTCTTTTTTCTTTTTTTTTGTCGTTTTGTACGGAACATGGGTAAAACTACAGCCTTGTGTCACAAGAAGCACGCTTGTCTGTAAGGATCGCTCCTGATGCTCACGTATCGCAAGAGCATTGGGCAACAAGATCAAAGAGCGAAACGCGCGAAAAGAGAGGAACAAATCTCGGGTGCCTGTTTGGTGTCTTCGTAGGGGAAGCGCGGTTCGCTGAGCTCTGTCGGCTTTTTGCTCCTAATTTCTTCTTCCCCGCTTGTGGGCCTTCGTTTGAGTAAAGCGAGGCTCGCATCAGTGGCGGCGAAGAAGAGCTGGCGGGAAGAAAAGGGTTGAAGAAAAGGGTTAAGAAAAGGAAGGGGCCTCACTCCTGGCTCGCCTCTCCCACCGTCGCTTGTCCTGTCGTTGCGCATCAGGCAGACGAAGCGACTCCGAGGTGTTTCCGGCCGATGCTGAGTGGCAATCCAATAGATTCTCTCGCGTAACTCCGACAGCACACGCGATGCCTCTATAAGTCGCTGGGTTAGATTATCGTGTGCGAGGCAAGATTGCTCCCCAAAACGGGCATGGTAAACGGCCTGCTTTGTTTGCCAGGCAGTTCAATTAGGCTGGACGTGATTGTGTTATTGGCACTAGCTTTGGCGCCTTTTCCTTCATTGTGCCAGGGGCTCCCGTGCGTTGACGTTGGGCAGGATTAGCTGTGTGACTTCGCGAGATTGTCTAGAATGTGTGACGTGTTAGAGTACCTCTACGGCAGTGTTTCCTTGGTATGCTTGGGAGCTCTCATAATTGCGGGCATCAAAACTGATGTCACAATAAATATGAGCATAAGATAGAACGCAAGTATTACAGTTACTTGAGTTCGCAGACTCGCGGGCTTATGTAACAATCTGTCGAACGCAGAGGCTGTCGCCGATTCATTGGATCAATGGAAAAAAGAAAAAAATAAATAACACGGAGAGTGCTGCTTCCTCCGCGGAAGCACATCGACATCACCACAATTTTTTCAATATGGTCAGCAGAGCTTGACATTTAGGTTCGAGGTATTTGGTGAAAACATGACGTTGCATGCGATGAGAAACTCATGTTAAGTCCATGCAAATAGACGTGAATGCTTTGCTGTTGTGACCGCACGTTAAACAGTTCGTGTAAAACCTTAGAAAGTTTCGGTAGTTGAAGAGAGGACGTACTGGTATCTATATCTGTAACTGAACTCGTTATATGTTTATAATAAGCCGAATTATGAAAACGCACCGAGCAGAAGATGAACCATTTGTCGAGCCGATCGATTGCGGTTTCATGGAAGTAGTCAGCGAACAAGTCGTTCGGGGTGTTGGTTTTAGATGTTGCTTTTACTGCTCTATTCAGTGATTGAGAAATCTTCCAAGATACAAAAAAAAAGCCTTCTATATGGCATTAATATGCATAATATGCAGAAGAAAAAGATGATACCACGTGTTCTGGCAAAATATCGCGAATTCGTGATCTACAACCGGACCCTTGAATCGCTAGAAGTGTATGCCTCTCTAGGCCAAATATTGACAGGGGAGTGTATACTGATGTAAAAGATCTTAGTCTGTAAGAGCTCATGCAAAAGCTCAATCTGTAGGAGTCTGTAAGAGCTCAGTCTTTAATAGCTCAGTCTATAAGAGTTTGTAAGCGCACAGTCTGTAAGAGCCTATTCATGTAAAATATCTTTAAAAGGTCATAGTCACGCATCGTGAAAAGCAGCTTTTTAACAACGAAGCTGTTTAGCAAATCATTCCTTTTGAGTCGGTCGCTGAAAGCTATCATCATCTTAACGGGTATGTGCAAATGTACGGCCTTCCAGAAACTATCATCATCATAATCAGGTATGTGCCACACAAAGTGAATAAATTCCATTACTCACCACTAGTCCACTAAAATGAAGGCAACAGTTCGCCCAACAAGTTGCTGCGAAGCGAAGGTGGAGAGCCGAAGACCCCGTGTATGTACGAGACAATACTAGGGAATAGGAAAAATGTCAAATGCAACAGCGGCTGCTGGAAGGAAGACCCCGAAGCGATGGAAGGCCTACGCCAACAACGCCTGCCCGTAGATCTATGAGAGATGCGAATGATGGGTTTCAGCGCGAGTTTCTGTCTCTGGAGTTTGGACAATCATGTCGTGTCTGTGACTGTCTGTCGTTTAACTCGAACTACTCTGCGCTGAGAATCAACGTAGAAACAACTTAGCTAAAACCTACCAACAACTTACAAGCAACCTAGAACTTGCTCGACCTAGCTAAGGCTTAGAAACAACTTGGAGCTCGCAGATTGGTATTCAGAATCGCACAGTTTTGCTGTTTCAAGCCTTGCGTGGCTTAGTGCACGCTTTGCCAAATTTTTCTCTGGCCTTCCTACTTTTCGCTGTAGGAGGAGGAGGAGGAGAAAAACAAGAGAGAAGGCAGGGGAGGTTAACCAGGCACATGCCCGGTTGGCTACCCTACGCTGGGGGAATGGGAAAGGGGAGCATAAAGATGAGAGAGAGAAAAGAGAAGGGAAGGAGAGAAGCAAATGGTCAGTAACTGTGCCGACGCGTAGGTAGCGGCAGCACTGCACAAAAGTCAAAGGCGTTCACATAATCCCGTAGTCCTCAAAAAACAGAAAAGGGCTTTGACTGCCTTGTGAGCCGACGAAAGGCGAGGACGGTGCTCCTGCAGCATCTGCACGGAGAGCGGCCGATCGTCCAATCGTCGCAACGCGTCATGAAGTTTTCGTCTCTCAGAGGCATAACGAGTGCAATGGCATAGCAAATGATCGATGTCTTCTTCGGTGCCGCAGACCTCGCATGCCGCACTGTCGGATTGTATTGCCTATGGCGAAAATAAACGTTGATTGATTGATTGATTGATTGATTGATTGATTGATTGATTGATTGATTGATTGATTGATTGATTGATTGATTGATTGATTGATTGATTGATTGATTGATTGATTGATTGATTGAAGATACCCAACGAAGAAAAAAAAAAAGAAGGGTTTTGTGCACATACGGCAGGCATTCTCAACTCATTAGGGGTAACTTGCCACAGTCACTAAAGCGGAAAGTGTACAAATTTGCATTTGGTCAATCCTAACATATGGCGCAGCAACCAGCAGAATAACAAAGAAACTTGAAAAGAAGCTAAGGACCAGGTGGCGTGCAATGGAACGGAAAACGACTGGCGTAATTCCTAAGAGGTAGAGAGACAGCAGAGGGGATCAGCGAACAGACAGGGGGAGCCGATGTCCTGGAACATATTTAAAGGAAAGTAATCAACCTGTGCAGGTGACGTCATGAGAAGGACAGATAACTGATGGTCAGTTGCGAAGTTACCAACGGATGCGAAGTGCGGCCGAGAACCGTGAAGGTTTGGGTGGAGCGACGAAATTAAGAAATTCGGGGACATAAAATGGAACAAGCTAGAGCAGGATAAAGTTCGTTGGTGATCGTTGGGAGAGAACTTCGTCCTGCACATGACATAAGCTATGGCGATTATTATTATTATTATTATTATTATTATTATTATTATTATTATTATTATTATTATTATTATTATTATTATTATTATTATTATTATTATTAGGAGTGAAGCTCGAGGTAAAACATCGGGTGTCCGCAAAAAAAGCCTCCGCGCCGTTGCTTATCAGCCGCGCTCACCGACGCAGGCAGCGCGCGCAGCCGCCGCGCAGAGTACGAGCGACGAAACACTTTGTCCGCGGTTCTACTGCGGGGGGGCCACAGCCAGCTTTGGACGTTAGTTCTGGCGCTGGCGTTTCGACATTCTTGCATGGTCTGTGACAGGCTGTGGTTCGACTGTATACTTTGTCTACGACAAGGAAAGACCTAGCATCAGCCAAGAAGACCACGTTAAGCTCCTAAGATCAACCAGCATCGCTGTTTCTAAAGCTTTACACGGCTAGTGTAAACTTCGACCTTGATTATTATTATTATTATTATTATTATTATTATTATTATTATTATTATTATTATTACTATTAATGGTAGTCGTAGTAGTAGTACTAGTAGTAGTAGTAGTAGTAAAAGTACAGCAGAGCTCTTACGGTCGAGATTTACGGTGTGTGGTAGATAGAAAATTATCATCACGAAACGACACGCGCTCAGTCACTGCCCAAGCACTCGTTACAGATACTTAACAAAAGAAGCTGCAACGTGCGGCCCCTAATAGGTGCTCGCAGCCCGTATGTTTCCCTTGTTCAGTATACAGTGGACCAGTGTGGAGAGTAGTGAATGGGGATTTGCCCAAATTTCATGGCACGTACGCACTATAGGAGCTTTAAATCAGAGCGCTTATGGTTCGGGTTTGCCTGTGTCTTCTGCAGTGCAAGCTGCGTAAATTTTTATTATTAAGTATTATTTTATTACTTTTATTATTACACAGACAATAATGTCGGTTGTTGAAGGCTTCACATGTTATAATTCCTATAGACGATTTTCCGCAGCTGGTTTGTTCAATCAAAACTAGATGGCACCACCGCACCTGAGCGCACCGTGGCCTTCCCTCTGTCATGGCCTTTGGCAGCGCTAGAGGGCCATCCACGTCGCGTCGTCTGCTCGGCGTTGTGTGCGCACACGCGTGGGGCAAGTAAAAAGCGAGCAGACGGCAGCGCCGGAAAATAGTCAACATCGTGGCACCTGTGGCGTGGTTTCTTTCCGCCTTGAATTTATCACGTTGTCGTCGTCCGCCATGTGACCCGTAAGTTTGAAACCTACGGTTTTGTTGGCTTTATATTTGCGTTCTGAAGCTTGGAGAGCAATGTATTCGTCGGTAGTTTTGCAGCGTTTTCATGATTCATTCTCAAATTCTCGGAGACAAGGCTTAGCAGGCGTGGCTAAATACACACAGCTGATCTCAATAATACACAGAACATACCTGATGCTTGGTCCCCAGCGTGAGATGACACAAAGCGATGGCCGATTTCGCCATTTATTCATTGCTGTCAGGACTGTGGACAAATACCAAGCGCGAGTTCGGACCGAAGCGAGCGGTCGCGTCGGCATGGGTGCTGCCATGTTGGCTTGTAACCCCATTTACTGGCGGCCCGGTAATACAATTAAAGGCATACGCCCAAAATGCCAAGTACAATAAACATATCACGTATTGTTGCGGCGTAGTACGTATCAAACAAACGCGAATGCCTCAACGTCATCAACTTTATTGCGATTACATGTTGAACTATGTTTTGCTGCTCAAGCATGTGACTTGCTTACACCCTGCTGCACCCAGCTTGTGTCATACGGCCACGGCCGCTTCGCTAGCCCAATGCGTTGGCTAGGGTTGGGGGAAGGCCAGTTAAGATCACGTGATCAAACATGGCCATGCCTGTGCTCCACATTTCGCCATAATTCACTCCTCTACGCAGTTCATTTGACTTGAATGATACAACAGAATAGAAGAAACCGTAAGACTGCGCTCAAGGACTATAAACAACTCCCTCTGCCAACAATGCCAGCCTGTGATGTCAGCTCGTAAAAGAGTTAACGTAGTGGACTGTCTCTGAACGCGTTTTTAATTCTGTAGCGTAAATTAACAACCACGGATAGTTTTGGAAATTTTAGCTTTCCGAGGTAAGTTTTGGCTTTATTGAGAGTTTTAGCTTTACCGAGGTAAGTTTTGGCTATAAAAGGGCAACTGCCGTTGGGCACCTGTTTATGCTTGTGCTATGCTCATTTTTTATAACTTCTTTTTTTAGCTTTCGTTAGTGTTGTACTATTTGATAAATAACTGGCAACAATTCCTCGTCTGTTATGTATACACATTTAGATCTTTATGGTTTTTCTTGCTGTGGTTTTCTAATAGATATTTCCTTATACCATATATACCGCATTTTATGCACAGCGAGAGTTGTGCAAATGAGTTCTGTGGAATCCCGCAAGGTGGCAGAAGGGTTAAGAAAGGAAAAATAGACAACCACCCGTGGTTATCTATTTTCCCTTTCTCAGAACGATAGTTAAGATAGTAGCAATCGTCAGATAAATGTCCGCAAACGAGTACAATCCACCTCGGAAACTTGGCTCGGTAAACAAGGAATGAAAAGATTTAGGATACCATAACTTTACATTAAAATAAAAAGAGTTGGCAATGCTTTCTGCGAATCAGTTAGATTTAAGTGAGATATATGAGCCGTCGACAATTGCTACGTATTTATCTAACCACTAATAGAGTTACCCCATCGGCACACAAAAACAACAGCTAAACGCTTACAGAACGGGGCCCACTTCACGCAATAGCTGCACAGAACTGCGAGGTAATTAGCTCTGCAGCAATTACAAGTGATTAACTCGTCTTTCCGGAAGCGGAAGTGGAGTTAAGTGGACTCACTAACAGGATTTTTGTTTGTGTCGCAAAAGCCACCGTTCAAGGCGACTGAGATTTTGAAAGGAGGGGAACACGTGAGTGACACCGAGTTGGTACGGTGGTTACGGTGCTTGACTGCTGATTTAAATGTCTCAGGTTCGTTCCCGGCTGCGGCGGCCGCATTTCGGTCAAGGCAAATGCTAGATACCCGCGTATTGTGTTATATTAGTGCACGTTAAGGAACACCAGGTGGTCGACATCGACATTTCCGGAGCCCTCCACTGCGTCATGCCACATAATCACATCGGGGGTTCGGCGCGTAGAACCGCAGCTATTATTATTATTATTATTATTATTATTATTATTATTATTATTATTATTATTATTATTATTATTATTATTATCATGAATACGTGCCAGTTCGTTAGAATAGCATGTGATGGTCCTGCAAAAAAGTCAGATTCACCGCAGGGGTGAAGCAATGAATGTGACAGCAACAAATTGTAATGTCATACGAAGTGAGGCTGGCAGCTAACTCTTTTGGATCCCATCTCACGCAACTCCACAAAGCGCTGGTGTGAGAGAATACGGCCGCTCCAGGGACACATTTCGTACAGTCTCTTCCTGTTGAGAGCGCAGCACGTAGAATGGTATACGAGCCGCCCGCTGATGGCTGCCGAGATAGCGAGTTAGCGCGCGCGCCATCGATGGCGACCGCGACCGTAAAAGTTCAGTCGCTGCTCGAGGACTCCCCCCCCCCCCCCGCCCACCCGCTCGCATCTTTTAACGCTCGTTAAGACGGCCGGGGTGTTTCCTCTCTCCTTGAGCCTTCCACGTCCGGTCTAACAGGCGGGGGGGATCTTATCGCATGCGTCCGAGTGACGAATGTGGGCCGGCTCCTTTGATCTCTGCTTCAACCGCTTTCGTCGGCCCCGCTCGCGCGACCCGCGGGTAGAACGTACGATGCGCTGGGGGATCTCATCAATTTAGACTTTATACGGGACATGACGGCGACGGCAAAAACTTGTCGAGACTGTCCATATAATTGCTATTGCAATGAAAGGGACACTGTTTACGGCCATAATTTTAGCGCTGATATCCCGACCGGTTAAATTTGCTGAGACAAACGTACAAAATGGCGGAAAGCGCCTTCAGAGAGGCGACGTTAAGAATGTTGTCTGTGGGGCTATAGTAACTTCAAGTGCCAGGTGCATGTGTGCAGAAGTTGATGGAGAAGTGAATAAAAATTAAGTTTTGCTGCTTAACGTGCCAAAACCACGATATCCTTATGAGTCGTGCCGTACTGGGGGGACTCGGGAATAATTTTTTACGGCATGGGTATTTACTAAATGTGCACTTGTGTCTAAGCAGACAAAAGGTTTTGGATTCTGTCTTCATTGGCATATGGTTGCCTTGGCCCGAACCGAACCCGCTATCTCAACAACGCAAGAAACGAGCTGCATTGAGTAAATAGAAAATACCTAGCGCGTCAATCGATAATTTTACCAATAAGTAGTGTAGAAACTTGTTACTTTCACGTACGCAGGAATCTGAGCATTCATTATTTTTGTTTCAATATTGCTTTTCATTGACATGCTTGCGGTGAAGTTAATAACACCCTATTAACGAAATCGAAAATGATTTCGTCTGGCCGCCATCAAATTCGTCGCCGCATTGCATCGCCTGTCAACGTAAAGTTAAAGAGAATAAGAAAAGAAAAAAAGTAATCTAATGAGAGGTCCGTGACATTGTCTTAAGAGAAGAATCTTGCTAGCGGAACCGCCAACTAACGAAATAATTCTCCTTCTCTTTAAAAATAGAAATGATGATGATGATGATAATGATGATGATGATGGTGGTGGTGGTGGTGATGGCGGTGGTGATGGTGGTGGTGGTAGTGGGGGTGGCGGCGGTGGTAGTTATGATGATAGTAACGCTAATAACGCATGGTGTTTTATGGCACAATTCAGGGACAACGACGTCCAAGAACCGCGATTTATATATTTGCCTTTGCCGGTTATTTCCCCCGCACGTAGAGCTCCTCCATGCTTTCTACAGCGCCGACCATGGCCATATCAGGGTAACCCAAACCTTCAGCTGTACCGTTTTGACGCGCCAAGCAAGTTGCGGGAAAAAAAAAAACACGTCTATCTTTATACCACAATTCTTACATGCACTGCCGCAGACGCGCGACGGGAGTTTTTCCCTTGCGTCGGAAGATATGTTTCATAAGATGCACGTGCCACGCGCTTGACGAATACTTGTGCTTGATAGGATACACCGGCTATCATGTTTGTGTACCCCGCAAACGGGAAAAGCGAAGCCGAACATGACATTCGACTTTTCTCTCTTACGCTCGGGCTGCCACGCCGCGTAATATATCAGCCAATGAAATCAAATGTTATGTGTGCCGTCACGCTCCCTGCGCATACCACTAAAGGGAAACATAGCACGTGTTTTCCATTAGCCATCGTCCATAGTCATTAGGTTGGCCACTTGTCCAGCTCATGTACCTAAGCACATTTGCCCGGACTGTCTTTGCATCCGCCGCCGAAGCAGGAGCTGGGCAGGGCGCTGCACTTTACGCAATGCATGTGCGAGTGTACTTCTTTTTTTTGTCAATCCATGGAAACGAGGTTTGATAATGATTTATGCCAATGATATACCCTTCAAATCATTATGACGAAAATAGGTACCGCTGCTTACTTTCGTCCTATTTATTAGGGCAAGCTACTGTCTTATTATCTTAGCAACCCACGCTATCTCCCGAGCGGGCTTGTTGGTGAAGCATTGTGAAACACACAGCGCAACTAACGACGGGGACACAGGAAGGGGACACACAGCGTTCTGTGTGTTCCCTTCATGTGTCCCCGTCGTTACTTGCGCTGTGGGTTTCACAATCCTCTATCTCTTCAGTCTGCCGAAATGGGTCAGTGTTTACGGTGCTCGGCTCCTGACCCGAAGGTCGCGTGTTCGATCCCAGCTGCGGCAGCCATGTTTCGGTGTAGGCGAAATGGTAGAGGCACGTGTACTGAGCGATGTCAGTGCGCGTTAAAGAACGCCAGATGGTCTAAATTTCCGGAGCACTCCATTGCGGCGGGCCTCATAATCATATTGTGGTTTTATAACGTAAAACCCCAGGTATTGTTATTATTGATCTATCTCTTCAGATTACGTATGCCGGTACTCTGCACCCCCCCATCTCTGTTCTGTTCACTGATTTTGTTTTGCTTCACCAATAATACTCTGAGCGCTTTTTACTGCTTTGCATCGGCACACCCAGAGAAGGGAATGACAGGGGGGGGGGGGGGGGGGGGCAGACCTTTCTGGATATGCAAACGAATGAACACACATAAACCAGGTTGGACTACCCTCCTCCCCTCTCCTCTCCAAATAACGCCCCTGCTGCGTTGTATCGCTCTCTGAGCTTTCAACGCAAGTGCTTCTGCAAGGTGTATACATTCCGTGTTCGTCGGGCTGGATGAATATTCTTGCATTTCGTTGCAATGATCCTAATAATCGCCCCGTTTCGTTATTCTGCAGCGCGATACATGCCTCATCCCACTGCGAATATTAGCTGTTATACATTTTCGTTCTCAGGTACGTACAAAGTCGTGGCTTGAAAAGGCAAGGCACCCCGCCTCCTTTCTACAGCGAGAGCTACAGCGCCCTTTTTACCTTCCGCTACAGCGCGCCATCTCTAGCACTTCTAACGTACTATTTCTGTAAATTCATTGACTAATACGGTATAGCAAATGCGATGGTATCAGTGTCGTTTGATCACATTTCACTTGACCACTTATTTGCTTAATAGTCATCCCCATTACAAAAAAAAAAGGTTAAATAAAATCTGCTACACGCATGCAAAGTTAGAAAGATACTGTGATCCTTTAAAAAATTTTATGTAAGATCGCTACATTTATTTTCAGCTTTTATCAGATTCAAGTTGGAATTCTGCCGCATGCTTCCACACTTTCATTGATTCTGCGTGTCAAATAATACAAAAAAAAAAAAGAGAACGGAACCATCAGGTGTCCATTAATCTGCGTCGTTTACAAACTGCCGTCGACAAGCTCTCACCTTCCCGTGGCAGTTTATTTCTTATTCAAAACAAGCATGCCCAGGACAGAAACACAGTTTCACTTCACGGTGAAGAAAATTTGTTACGGTCATTTTCGTTTCTGTTTCCATCACCGTAGAAACTCCCATCGGCCGACTGAACCCTTCATCCCCGTTCCCACAGAGCACCCGCCGTGGTTCTTTCAGTTCTATTACACTTCCATTCTTGTTCATTTCCGTGGCCGTTGTCCAAAACCTGCACTGCCCCAGTTCCCGATCTGCTTGTAGTACGGAGGTGGGGGGGGGGGGGGTTCTCTCCGCTCACCCACGCGCGGCCATAATTCCCCGCTCTGCCCAGCGACCTGAATACTACTGTCACCAAACGGCAGTGATATATGTGCCCACCTTACCTTTTCCCCTGGCATTCTTGTCCTTTCGGCATACACGGTTGTCCTGTCCTCCCCCTCTGTTTTCTCCACCTTACTTTTGCGCGTTACTCTAGCCTGTTTGTTTTCATCTGAGCTCCTTTCTTTTTTTCTCACACACAAACACGCACACGCATTCGTTTTTCCCCTGTCGACATACCCTCCACCCCCCCCCCCCCCTCCCCCAGGGCCTAAAGTTCTACCGTACCCTTCGCTCCTTCCAGACCCTCCCTTCTCCTCCTAAACTCCCTCCTCCCATCATGCACGCACACTCGTACATGATGTGATTTCCTTCAGCTTCGTTTCGGGAGCGCTGTGCCCGAGCGACAAGCTCAAGGTAGAAAGGAAACAAAAACTCGCTGAGATGAGAAAAAAGCGAACAGAAAAAAAGAATAAGAAGGGAATTTATGGGCCACCTTTCCGTCGTTCAGTGTGTGCTACGCCTGAGAACATACATCATTCACGGCCTCATCCGTGCCACGGGCTGTAATTCTCTTCACCTTGACTGCGCCCCGAGCTATGCGTTCTTTTTTTTTTATAGTTCGTTTCGTTCGTTTACTTGTGCTTTCGTGAATGCCGACCCGCTACATTCCTTCGCTTCTATTCTTTACCTATACTTCCAGTTTGTTTGGTTTTTTTCGTTTACATGCCTGCCTCGGCCCAGATAGCCCTTATAGTATTCCCGCGCTAAAAACCTGGCGCCTTTATGGAAGTTGAAGTAGCCACAAACTAGCTAACCAAACGGCCAGGATATGAGGCCTTTACTATTCTGCGATTGCCGTTTCAACCCGGTTACGACCAACGGGTTTTTACTATCAGTATCCTTCGAAATAGCACCTAAGTTGATGCAACGAGACTCACCTGTATAATAAACTTGAAGAAACTCTTTAGAGGCGTTCGTTATACGCAGGTTTGCTGTTGTCAGTGGAGATTCTTTTCTTTTGTCTTTTTTTTCTGAAACAGGGCTGCGGGCTTACCAAGCAGTTAAATATTTCCTTTGCCTTGAACTCTTTCCCACCGTCCCTACAGGCATACGCGTGTGGATGCTATATAGTTACCATTCGCTTTGGCGCTTCCTAACATCCTGGACGGCATGTCCAAAATAAAGATTATAAAGATTGCCAAACTTCGTTCACTGATGAATTGTGTATGCTTTCCTGATGTAGTTCTTTTTTTTTTATGTATAAACTCTTTTTTCATATTGTATTTTTAGTGTATGTCCATACTCACCCCTGCAATATCTTGCTATGCAAGATGGCAGTATATGTAAATAAATAAATAAATAAATAAATAAATAAATAAATAAATAAATAAATAAATAAATAAATAAATAAATAAATAAATAAATAAATAAAAGAGTACAATTTAAAGGGGCTCTATTGCAACTTTAACGGGCGCGCGAGCATACACCTATCTAACTACCGGTTCCTTACGGGTCCAATAAATGTTGCGTGTTTGATTTAGAGAATAATTCTTCTGATTTGTGTCCGACCGTGCCTTTATAACATATGTTATAGCTATCTACATGGAACGTTTTCGTCATTCTATGTGGTATATATATGTTAAAGTATATAAGTACGTGAGTGCTGGAAAAAAAAAACAAGAAAGAAAAACATAAACAGATGAAGGGATAGCCAGATTAACACCTCGGTCGGCTGCTTTTCAGTGAAAAATTGGGTAAGGGCTTAGGTAATGAAGAGGGGAAAGAAAATCTGTCCGCAAGATACAGTTTTCTAATCAGTTCTGAAGTCCTCGAAAAAAAAAAGTCGCAGTTTCTCCGCAAAGGCGAAGCAAAGAATGCGATAGCAACAAATTGGAATTTCACGCGAAGAACGGCAAGCAGATCGAAACTTGGAGCGCGCTGCTCAAGCGCAAAGGACGCACGAAGAGAACACACACAGGACGAGCGCGAACTAACAACGTTCAAAGCTCGAGACTTAACGCGCTGCTCAAAACATACGCACTGGTACACAGGACGAGAGATACGCACAGCTATACACAGGACGAGCGCGAACTAACAAGTGTCACAGTTGTTACTTCACTGTACTTGAACAGCGCACTCTTTCTCAAACGGGGCCCCTCTGCAGCGAGCGAAGGGACCTTTGTGTGCTCTGTGACCTAAACGCAATCTTTCCGGCGAAAGTACAGGACATAAAACTGCCCCCATCCCAAGATAAGCGCGCGCGCGCGCACGGGCACGGGCGACTACGCCCAGTAGGCCAAAGTGCTTGTTGAGGGGCCAACGCATCGCAACGGATGGAGCGCCGAGCGCGCACTTCGCTCCATCTCGCTAGTAAGGCGGAGAATACGCTAATATTCCCCCCGAGATCGGCGTACCGCCAGCGGTGAATGGTGAAATAGCGCGCCGTTAGATTGAAACTGGTACATAAGAGTACCAGTTTCAATCGTGTTGTCAAAAATAAGCGCTCGATGAAGCGCTCGCGTTTGATCGCGAACGGCGCTAGCGACAGCGCCCGCCCTGTTAAAGGAGCAGTGACACCAAATTTGAAACTCGAGATGTGGCGTTCACTCGATTGCTTGGTATGCATGAGTTTTTCTAGCGAAGTATGAATTGCGTCTGTTACGTAAAAGTTATTCTAAATCGAGCGCAAAGAGCGTGCAAAGGCTCAACGGCGCGTTCATGCCATGCAACATCGACACTATTTTGACGTGTTCAGCTAGCTCCTAGGCCACGCCTCAGGCGCTGAGTGACGATGCGCGAGCAACGCTGACGTCGACAAGTTTAGTGTTGTCATCGTGGTGCCGGCTTGTGGTACCGCCTGGCGGCGACGCCAGGTTGCCCGGCAACGGCGTCGCTTGTTTTGTCTTGCTTGGTTCGTGCAGCGCGTTCATGTGAATCCTGCAGTTTCGTTGTGCTGCTTCGGGTGATTTGTCTTGGAGTCGTGAGCGCGAATGTTATTATTCGAAGCTAAGATCTCCATCGCATTACGTACCAGCATACCGTGGAACCGTTGTACGCTGCAATCGTGCTCTTCAAATAAAAGAAAAAGCGAAAAGTTTGGTGCACCATTGCGAAACACTACCCCACAACGCGCTCATGGAATAAAAACTCCAGGCCTCCGTGTTTCACTTTTTTCTTGTCGCGTTTCAGTCTCAGCAGTATACAATACCACAGCGGCCGTGACAATACAAATGACACACATGGCGACATTCACTGACTGACCAGTTATTACGACACATTGGTTATGCTTAGGTAGACGCGAACACTACAATAACCGATCAAAGAGCACCAGTACAGAACGTACGGTTCAGAGAAATATTATTTCAAACAAGTAACACGCACGCAGCGTTCTTATGCGTAGTTGTGATATGTCTTGTCAGCCAGCATGGCCCAAGCGCGCGTCTCCAGCTGCCTCCTCGTGGCTGTTGCGTCGGGCGTCGATATCAGAATCACTACTCTGAAGAGGATCGAACCGTAAATGATTCGCCACGTCGCGAATCGCAGCTATTTCATATTCCTCGGTGTTTTCACTGTCGCTTGTGGACGCTGATGACGGCGGCGACGACCATGGGGGTGGCGAACACATGCCTACACGTGCGCGCCGAGCAGACGAAATGTCAGCTGAAACTCGCGTCACCATTTCGTGTGGCCGCGTGATCACATGGGGCGTGACCACGGGAGGTGACCGCTTGGCAGCGCTGGCAGCGCAGAAAATTGGCGCGCTTTGTACCCGTCTTGAATTGCGTTCGGTACTGGTCATACTAATCAATATTACATATATTAATTCGTCCCTCTGTTGCCTTATCAGTACCGAATCGTTACTAGGGCATTCCATAACCACACGCTGACGCAAAAAACGCGACATGCGTAAAGTTGATGTCACTGGTCCTTTAAGCCTACGCTCGGAGTCGTGAGTTAATGTGGGCTCTTGCGATGTTCGTCGCTCGCGAAGGCATAGAATTATCGGCAATGTTTTTCGGAACGAAGCACGGCTGGGTAAGATTGTTTTTTCTTTTGTTTTCCCTTTTTTTTTTTTGTGCGTGTACTCAATGAGGAGGACACGTGGTGTCCCGAACGTGCAAGCCTGCGCGCTGATCGCTCTTTCGCCCCATGTGTCCTGATTCGTCGTACGCCGCGTGCGGCGTCGCACGTCAGGTCGGAAGTCGAATCGCACCACATGTTTAGGGCTTATAGCATTTATAAGAGAAAGTATGTAGACTACAATTAACCGAAAAGAAAAAGAAGTTGGCTAGCCGCTTGGAGTCGTCTTAAGCAAATGCTTAAGGGATAGTGTGGTTTCTTCGTATATTAGTGTTCAACTACTTGAGAGACAGCAAGGATTCGTTTCACGTAGAGTGAGTTCAATCGGATACACACTGATGACAACGCTGTGAACTATGCGAAAGAAGCCCTATTACCGCGTTCTCCTGCTCGAAGATCAACAGCGATGTATTGTGAAGATACATATCTTCTTCGCTATGCTTCACTCTCGTTTTAATCACTTCGGATGACCCTTTCAAAACCAATTAGGCGAGGGCTCCGTGCCCCAAATTAGAAGGTCGACTTGGCACCACGTTTCACCGACACCGACCGCTCTGCTCGCGAGAGACACTTCTCCGCTCACTTAACCTCCGGCGAATCCATTTGAAGCAGCCTCGGGGTTTACCGGGAAATCCGCAGAGGTTGGGAGGGGCGGGGGGGCAGTAGTGAAGGGAGGGGAAGGTAGGGGTGTACACGAGTGTACACTTCCCCGGCGTTCCCCCCACCCGTGGTACCCCGTTTTCCTCTCGGCCCACTCGATGGCTTCGGTGCCACCGCGGCGTTTGTTTACGGTCGGTGAGGAGACACCATTTATCTCGCGGATTACCCGACCCCGCTAGCCGCGAAAATTAACGGATAAAACGGACGCGGAAGAAGGGCGGAAGGCTTTCTTTTCACGAGAACCAGGTCCGAGCGGTGAGAGGGGGGGGCTCTATAGCGAGTGCGCAATCAGCATTTCAGCCCATTAGTTGACTGCACGTCGCGGCGGAGTCGCTGGCGAGCCTCTTTTCGACCGTTGTTCGGGGCGACGCATCTCTTAGCGAACGCTAAAACAGCGCAGTGTTGGGGAAGCCAAGCGATAGCGTTACGTCTGTGTTTCACTGTCGCTCATTTTCCCACGTGTTGGATGTGCTGCGCCAATGATGCTTCGTACAAGGCGCCAACAAGCGCAGCACGCTATTGACTACGAACTAGGTTTTGGCTTTTCCGTGCAATGTCGGGATCCTTTCTCTTTGACCTATGACCTGAGGACGAATGCTGCGGATGGTGCGAATCCACAAGGCACAGTATTCTTAAGAAAACAACCTTCTTATGGGCCAGTAGTCCTTCATAATTGAAGTACAAAGAAGACAGAAATCCAGGACACGATGAAGACGTGAAGTTATCGTAAATCGTCAAATATGAAACGTGTCATTAAAGCCGACGTTTCTGCAATTTGATTTATCTGGGCCAGGTGCCCTAGTCGAAGCGTGGCCTACAGTGCCATTCCCTGCTGGAAGATTTCTCAAACCTGTTCAGTTGGCGGTAGTGTAACAAAAAGGGGTCGAAGTCCTTTCGCGTAGAAGGCCTGGCTTCAAAAAAAGTCACAGTTTCACCGCGAGGGTGAAGCAGTGAATGCGATAGCAGCAAATTCTAATGTTAATGGAAGTGAGACTGGCAGCTAACTCTGTTGGATCCGATCTCACGAAACTCTACGAAATGCTTGTTTAAGAGCATACGGCCGCTCCAGGGACACTGTTCGTCGCCCGCTGTCAGCTGCTGAGATTGCGAGATAACGCGTCCGCCAGCGACGACCGCGCTCGTAAAACCAAAGGTCGCAGTGGCTGCATGACAGATATATATATATATATATATATATATATATATATATATATATATATATATATATATATATATATATATATATATACGGGACATGACGGCAAAAATCAGCCGAGGGTGTCCATATAATTGCTATCGCAATAAAATAATGTGACGATTTGCGTAAAGAAGGTGGCACGAAGTGATGGACAGGGCCAGCAACATTTCTCGTTTAAGCACGTTGTTGATCTCTCCTACAGACAAGTTTGGGATCATGGCGACAGTAGAACAATACACAGCGTACAGCATCCCTATATCGGACTGACTGTACGTTGCTTCTCTTTCAGCACTGAACTGCAGGACACAGAAAATGCGAACGTGTCAACAAACTGCGACAATATTCGTGGTATAACCACAAGAAATTGCAGCATCGCTTTCTGATGTAGATAGCTATCACACTTAGAGCTGTGCACGGGCCTAATTTTCAAGCCCGAGCCCGGCCCGGGTCCATTGACTGCGTCGCAGGCCCGCCCGAGCCCGACCCCAAAGGGCTTCGAGCCCGTCCGGCCCGGCCCGATGTACAAAAACACAAACCCGGGCCCGGTACGGCCCGACACTATGAAAGTTTGCTGCGGAGACAAGATATCACTTTTTGATATGTTTAATTTTATTCAACATATGAAACTTAAACATATGCACACGACATATGTTAATGTGTATACACAGATTACAAGTTCTGTAAAAATAACAAGCAGCGCAGTGATTCGGACTTCAGTGAAGTGTGGTGCATCACATATCCTGTCGAACTGAAGTTCCGTTCGCTGCTCGCACTGGTAGCCGGAATCGCAAATATCTTTTTCGCAAGCATAACAAGCTTAGAATAATTAGACTCCTTGTTCTTCCATCAGTTTATTATCTATGATGCAGGACAGGAGGATGATTGTATGGATAAGTAATCACAAAGGTGATCTGTGTGCTCATCGCTAAGTGCTAGAAAACAATTCCGGCACAACGTCTATATTTTTTTTTGGTTTGATACGGGCTTTGCACCTGGCCCGGCCCACCCGATTCCCGAGATGAGTAGCCCGAGCCCGGCCCGGGCCCGAGTTGGGAAGGCGTCCGCATACCCGAGCCCGGCCCGCAGGCCGGGCCGGGCTCGGGCTTTCGGGCTACCCGGAGCCCGTGCACAGCTCTAATCACACTGACATTTTTCTTGACTACCGAAAAGAAACAACGCATAGAGCTCACATTCGTCTTGTGTGATGTTATTATTGCGTCTAATGCAGCCAACGCTAGGAACAACGAGGAAGCGCTGTGGAAACTCTAATAAACACCAGCCAGCCAAATCATACAATTCACATAGCAATTCGCACGTTAACTCGGCCACCGACAAGACGTGTCAGTAAGGGGAGGGGACGCGCATGCGCTGGGGGGGGGGGGGGGGGACGCGGGGGGCCGCTCCGTAAAATAGAGGATTCCTAGAGGAGAGAAAGGGGGTGAGCGTAGGAGAGAGAGAGGGGGGAGGGGACGCCCATGCGCTGTGGTGGTGTGGGACGCGGGAAGGAGGGACGGACTAAGCCCCCTCCAAACACATGCAAGCAATATTAAGGAATGGGGTCAACCTGGGCGACCGACACCACCTGCCCAGCCATTGCTAAGCAGCCTCTTTGTGCTCTCGGACATGACTCAAGGAATGGGGTCAACCTGGGCGACAGACACCACCTGCCTAGCCATTGCTAAGCGGCCTCTCTGTGCTCTCGGCCATGACTGATGACTGTGTTAGGGTTGACGGCCTTCATATTACTACAGTGTTCTGGTTCGCATAATGAGTGCTTCCCTACTTCATGAAAGTGGCCGGACACGGGACGGGGGACGCGGGACGCGGGAGGGACGGACAGAGCCCCGAGCATAAGATGCTTCGCATCTAAAATCCGGCCTATAAGAAAATGTCGTCGTGTTTATACATTTCCATAAGCCTATCTGACCGAGGCCGATCAGAATTTAACAGCGCTGCATGCAATGCTTTAGCCTAACACAGATTAATAGAACGGTATTGACGGGGCGGGGTTCTTCCCGTAGGTGGCACTGCGAGGCGCTGCGTTACTCTCCAGTAGTGTTCAGCCGTGAAGCGCCCCTCACCGCTTACACCTAACGAAGTCTCCCGCACACCCATCCTGACGAGTGTTCTTCTGTATGCGCAGACAGATACTGGAGGACCCCAGTATTCTCAAACTTCCCCTCCATCCGCTCCCTCTTTTTTCCCCACATGCTGCTCCCCAACCTCCACGGCAGCTTTACCCCGCGTTGCAGTGACTGCGAGCCAAAGTATTCAGCAACGAAAGACGGTTTCAGTGCGGATTACGGGCTGGGAAACATCCCCTTCATTAATCAGCAGCTGGCCGACCCGGCGAAAGTGCCGTTGCACACGCGCGCCCCGCATTACGCTGGTATTTATCTTCATTTATGCGTTTGTTTTGCAGCCTGACCCTTAAAGCAGACCGCGAGAGAAGAGCACGAAGTGCCGACAACTCCTCACCTGCCCCCCCAACTCCTCACTCGCTCCCTTTCTTTCTCTCTCTCTCGCTCTTGCAGTCTGCGCGGTGCAGTTTGTCCGTGCATTTCTAACGAGACGCTAACTAGTCGCACGACGTTGCGAACGCAGTCGTGGGGACTTCTCTGAGCGCTTGAAATGGTACTTTAGCCGAGGGAAAGCAGCTGCGCGAATGGGGATAAGTGGGGAGCTGACACACCCACTTTGGAGTAGGTTCTTTTCAACCGCGAAGCCCTTTCATTGCTTTCGTCGGGCACACCTTATTTGCAGCAATATACCTCGAGGAGTATCTTGTTTTGGGAAACGCTTATCCGATATCATAAGCGTGAAACTGGTTTAGTGAAGATTGTCGGGCTCAAGTGTTTGTTTGTGATCACACAAAGACATGCATTCGATCGTGGCATTGTCACCGTGCGGAGATCTTAACCTTATGCTGGGTCACGGCAAGGAACACCGTTTACTACTTAAGTAAAGGAATGCGATTAACTCTTGATTGGTCGATCTCAAACGGTTCTACTACCTATGCCGATACTCGATATAAGCGTTCGAATGGTGTTTTACAAGGAAAAGACATTGCATTATATTTGCAATCTCTATGATGCAGCGTGGGACTCCGAGAGACGAAGAGTTCGAAATTATTCTCGGAATGTCTCATCCTGCCATTCATACATCTAGCAGACCAGCCTGTGTTTTTCCACACGGAAAATGTGTCGAGCGAAGCCAGTAGATTCACAGGCGTAACACACTGGAGTGATGTTCTTTCTCGTCTTGTTTCGCCTGTCTCAATCTCACGTGTGGACTCCTTATTCTTTATCACTGTCTAAAAATTAAAGATGCTTGGTCATGTCAATAGAAAAAGAGAGAGAGAGAAAGAGAAAGGTTAAGTGAAAGATAGAGCGGTTAACCAGAAGAAAATTTTCCGCTTTGCTACCCTGCACTGGGGAAGGGGTCATATAAATATATGTATGCAGTACACAGCACATTCTAATGTGCTACCTAAAATCGGTTGGACTTCATAAACACTTGCGAACTGTAATCGAGTGCTCGTGTTTCGTGTTTCCATTAGCTGTCCCTTCGTTATACTTCCTACTTTTCTTTTCATTCTTTATACTGTCAGGTGGTAGCGTTGTTTTAATATAAGAGTACATTCTTCCGAAAGCTGATGGAAAAAAAAAAAGATAGTGGCAGCTCCGCACTAGTGGTGCCAAGCCTGAAGAAAGACCCTAAGCTGAGTAGCCTTCCTTCTTTCTCTTTATTTTCGTCTTTCTTTCTTCTCTTTCTTTCTCTTTCCCTCTGTTTCTTCTATTCCTTTTTTTTGCGTGTTTCTATCTCTCTATTTTCGACCTCTTTCTTTCTCTGTCTCTTTTTCACGTGTTCATTTTCGTTTGACACTCGCACCGGCTGTACATGGTAGTGCGGTTCCCATTTCAGGAGTTTCTGGTGACATCGCACAAACTACGGCGAGCCATAACAGCTTCGCCGTTAAAAAAGAAATCGCAGGTCCCTCGTACATTTGCCGAAGGTGACTTTATTATTATTATTATTATTATTATTAGTAGTAGTAGTAGTAGTAGTAGTAGTAGTAGTAGTAGTAGTAGTAGTAGTAGTAGTAGTAAATCTTCTCGGTCGATTGCCTGTATCCTGCCTCGAAGCTTTCTGCAACCATATGAGGTGTTGCGTGGCCTCCGGGATCAGCCCGGTGACCAAGCGGCGATGTCATATGATGACGTCACCTCGTGACGTCGTGTGATGGATTCATAAGGGCGTTCATGATCTGTAATGCCATGATGATGTCGCAGGATAGCGTCATCATAAGACTCCATCGCTCGCTCAGGAAAGGTCACGCGGGCGTTTAGCACGTGTTTCACGAAAATCTCGCGAAGCCTCACAAAGCAAGCTGTAATGTGAACTTTTTTTTTCTTTTTCTTTCGCCGGGTATGTTTTATGCCACCTGTGAAAATAGTTTTTGCATCGGATTGGTCCCAAGTATTAATCGCCTTCATCATCTTCATCAGCCTATTTACTCGACTTCACTCGTGTACTCACTCGTATCCGTATCGCGTTGTACTTAAAATGCTCGGGAATAAGATTTTTGCAGTTGCACCATAAATGAAAACTAATACGCTCCGTTAACTAAACTTTTCAGAGTGTCTCTTTCAGAGCGTCCTTCTAGTAAAAGCTAACAGGGCTCCTTATACATTCATTTAAGTCGACTCGTAGGCGAAATCCTTCTTCTTTTTCTTCTTAGTCGGTCTATTGATCCTGTACCATCAACATTCGAAAGACTTCTGCACTAACGTGGATAAGAGGGCATCCTACTAAATACTGCTCAAGAGCCGTCCCGGAAAGACAGGTATCAGTGGTCAACTCAGCGGGGGAGTGTTCACCCATCGATACTTTACGTCCTGGCTAGAGCAGCGCGTATGACGCAACAGCTGCAATTCACCGTATCTGTTAAAACCAGCTGCTCAGGTGAAACGCAATCTCCGACTACGCCGGCGCGCTCTTATTCCCCAGCGACTCGGCTTTCTAACCCGTAATATTACACAAACACAGGAAGTGCATTCTTCGAAGGCTACACACGCTGGAGTGGCCTTTACATAATCTGTTACGTGGCACTTGCACAATTTATTACACCCATGCATAGGTCGGCGAAACTTGCGGAGCTCACTCAGACTCACTCATGAACTATATTTTGCGCTTAGGGCTCAGTCGGACTCAGACTCACGAAAATTTTCTTCAACCGGACTCACTCGGACTCAAACTCACCAAAATATTACTCACCCGAACTCACTCAGACTCAGACTCACGGCTCGATCTGAGTCTGAGTGAGTCCGAGTGAGTCGACTCATGAGTCCGTTAGCCTAGAATTATTTTTTCGACCATGGTGTCAATGCACTATAACACCAATATCTCACGTAATCGATGCTCTTCTTTGCGTCTTTTGATATAGTACTTTAGAATACGAGTTATGAGTGCTCGTAAACCCGTAAGGTCATTTTTCTTAAAAGAGATGACAACATAACATGTTTATCAAGAACTTCCTTGGAAGTGTTGGCAACGGGAGGGGGGGGGGGGGTCAAGGCACTCGCCTACGTCATTCGCGCCTCTGATCAATAAATATTGAGATGGTGTATGAAAGACACCGCTTTGGAATACGTGTGAGTAGACGTGGGTACAAATGTGAATCCAGACAAGGCTGATAGTAGTGTTGAAGATGAGTAGATATGACCATAGGTCGGCAAAAAAAGTGGAACTCACTCAGACTCATTCAAGATATATATCTTGCGCTTTGGACTCACTCAGACTCAGATTCACGGCTCAATCTGAGTCTGAGTGAGTCCGAGTGAGTCGACTAACGAGTGAGTTCGCCGACCTATGCACCCATGCGATCAGATATCCACTAAATAAGACCAGGGAGAGGGCTCCGAGTCAGCGGCGCAGCTGTCGACGCTTAGTCCGCCGGCGGGGAAGCGGTCGGTTATGGCGCTCGTCTGCTGACCCGAAGGTCTCGGGTTCGATCCCGGCCGCGGTGCGGTCGCATTTTGATGGAGGCGAAATGGTAAAGGCCCACGTTATGTGCGATGTCAGTGTACGTCAAAGAAAACCAGATCGTCAAAATTTCCGGAGCCCTCCACGATGGCGTCTCTCATGATCCTGTCGTGGTTTTGTGACGTAAAACCGCAGATATCAACACTTGCAATGGACTGTGGCCGGTGAAGGCGCGCCTTGTCGTCGATCACTTGTTTAAAGGCCCCGGAAACGGCATGTGGTCGACGCTTCGCTATTGCTAATTAAGTATCACTGAGGCTGCTTTTATCCGAACAAAAGCGCATTTAAATCGCCCCTAAACAAGCTCTGAAAATACGAAAAACGAGCGCGTTATTCTCCCTTGTCGTTACTCGTCTTTTTGGCACGCCGCAGGACGCCAGAACTAATTCACGGTTACGTCATTAGGGTACATACTTTCGATTGGTCTATATAAGAGAAATATCAGTCGTGAATTGCTTCCTACCCTGCTTTGCCATGCGGTCACCCACCCGTTATTCCTTGCCTCGCGTGACTATCGTGCGTGATCAACTGATTTCACTTCATTTTGCGTATTTCCGGATGCGCAAACGGAGAAAGCAGCGTGTAGGCGACAAGCGCGAAATCCTATATAGTCTCGATGCTTAGGACTGACATTGTGCACGTGTTCTATGAAGAAATAAGTGGCGAGGAGGAAATAGCGCCTGTACGAAGAGTAGTGAAGGCGAGAAAGAAGCCACTTCCTCGTCTTTGAAGTCCGAGTGGTTTAGGAGCCGATTAAGGCTGAGGTACTCAGCAAACAATTGACCTTGCGTATTTTTTGTTGAACATGCGTACGTATGTGAAGGTCATATTTGTTATCTTTGTTTAAACCAATGGCGTTGTTTGGGAAGTGCTTGCCAATAAAGCAAAACTGAGTAGCCGGCGCTATTCAAGAGCACCGATATTGCCGTCGCGCACAAATAAAAAAAAAAAAATGAAAGAGTAGAGAAGCCTTCACTGCTGCTGAAAGGACGTGAAGGGTTACAAATGTCGCAATCGCAGCTGGCGTGAATCGGATGGACTTAAATGAGCTCAGTCTTTGATCGTCCTATACCAATGTATCAGGGAGGTGAAGGCACAAAGCGGCTTCATCTAAGAGCGTGATGGCGGCAAAGTAAAATAAAAAAAAAAATCTTATATACTGACAGATAGACTCGGAATCGGCTCGACACAGTGCGGTTGGTTTCGAAACTGAGCTTTGGACAATGCGCAGCCCCCCCATAAATGCCTGTCAGCTGCATGACCACGCTTTTCAACTTATCGAAAGGCGCGGAAAACAAAAGGAACTGGAAAGGCGAAAACCACCGGGAAAGGGAAATTACAAAAGAGAAATGAACTCCGGAAAGTCATCGTCGACACTCTATTGCATGCATTTCTAGATAGAAAGTCGTGAACTCCAGCGCAAAAGCGGCTATAGTTGGCCGCACAGGGCAGAGCGATCCTTTGGTCGTTCTTTCCGTTTTCCATTCTTACGAGCTCGAATTTTCTGCGTATTCTCTCTCTCTCTCTCTTTTTTTTTTTTTCAGAACAATGAACACGCAGACACAAGCGCCGAGGCATACAAGCAGCTACAGCGCACGAGACGGGGGGGGAAACGAAACAAGACTGGCGCTTCAAAGCACTTGGCACGGCTTCCTTAGCAGCGGCGGCGGCAGCCGCCAGTCATGACTCTTAAAAAGTTCCGTTCTCTCATGACGTGTCACCGGCAGGAATTGGAAGAGACCTTTCCTCCCTCCTCTTCCTTTTCCCGCACTCTTTCTCTTCGGATATCGCGGTGTTCTTTATACGCTCTCTTTCCCTCTCTCTCGCTTTAGCTCGCATCACCAACGCGTAGCGTGCTGATGGCGGCCCACGGGGCGGTCCGGTGGCCATTCTTCATTCAAAGTAGAGAACCCGGGGGAAAAAAAAAGAAAAGAAACGGCGTCCGCCCGCACCGCAGTCAGCGGTGGTGGACCGCGCGCGTTGCGTGCAGCTTTCGTTCTCAATCCGGAACTAAAATCGCGCCCTCGCTCCTCAACACAAAGAGGCCGAGACCGACGTGGCGTCTTTACGCGCCACCCTCATCTCTTCCTCGCTCCCCGATCTTCCTTTTTTCTCGTCGAGCGCATTTCTTTGTTTCCCTCGTTCATTTTGTTTCTTACGTCTACGTCCTCTTCCTGTGTCTCCACGGTTCCATTCCTCCCCTTCGTCTCCCTGCCAGAGCAGCTTCCCTGGGAGGCGTTTCTTCCTGACCCCCCGCTTCTTCCTCAACTTCCAGTGTCTTCAAGTTTTTTTTTTCTCTATTTCCCTTCGTGCGCCATGCTCGGCTGCGTGATCTTGCTTCGTTTTGCGCCAGCCGCATTCCTTATGCCCCGCTTTTCCTTTCCAGTTCCCCGCTCGCGCCTTTAATGCGCAGACGGGCGACCACGCAGCGTTGTTTTGTCTCTGCGGAGTCGCGTTCCCAATGTCAGTGATAAATGGCACGGCGCACCTTTCTCGGGCTCCTCCCACGAGGAGCACGCACCGGCGGCTGTGAAATCCCAGACGAACGTGCCGAACCGAAAAAAAAAAAAGGACGAGCAAAGAAAGGAAAGAATAAGTGAACGAAGGAATCGTCACGGAAGAGTCGAGGTGCGTACGTGTACGTGTTATAACAACGGGAGTAAGGAGAGCGGTCGTGCGGTCGCTCTCCGGCGCCGTTTCACCGTTGTCAGGAGAAGTGCAAGCGCGGATGTGGGGTTAAGCGTTGGGTGTTAGAAAAAGGCATGGCGTGGAACTGGCGCAGGTTTGTCGGCAGGTGTAAAACTACACCGACAACCCGGAAGAGAGAGAAAGAGAGCCGTGGGCTGGAGGATGACGTATGCCGAGCGGCAGGCCTTCCCTGCTCTGTCTGGTTAGAGCCGGCTGGTGCTCAAGTTCCGCGAACGCTTCGTGCCCCTGCCCTGATTGCTGGTTTTGAAGGAAGCCACTTTCGTTTCATGAACTTGTCGTTTCATTTTTGTCTCGACGTTCTCGTTCTAGACCTCTTTTCTCAACATCAACGCCAAAGCACCTATCATCCACGCTTCTGGAATTCCGTATCAGGATCGTGGGAGTCAGTAATCTCCGTGTCTACATCGGGTAGCTTTTTTTCTTCTTTTTTTTTTTTGTCGTTTTTTATGCAAATAGTGTAATCCCACCTTTTTTCACTCCTAAAGAATAGACTGGTGGCGATTTTCTGAAGGGTTTGTTCTTTCGTGCGGCACGGAACAAGCACTGGCGAGGCTCAAAACGTGTTGACACAGAAAGATGGAACATTCATATACTCTGTTGTCACCAGCGTGTAGCTTCTAGAGCATATATTCATAGCTGAAATCTTGGGGAGAGAAATCGCGCCTTACTATTTTTGTCAGCATGCAATTGAGAAAGTTGATATATTTCGCGCAGCCATCAGCTGCATAAGCGTCTGAGGTCCCGAGCATGCATGAGCTTGAGCACCCACGCAAGTCCTAAGTGCTAGACAGCACTAACGGCAGTGACGTTTCTGCTGTCAGCGCTACGAAAATAGCAATGCGCGGCGATAACCTTACGTGAGGAGGTTGAATTACGAGACAAGAGCGAGCAATGACCACTAGGCCTTTGTTTCAAAAGACATTCATTAGCGGCGTCTAATTACGTACATGTGTAGGAAGAACTGTAAGAGGAGTTCAGTCGTACTTATAACGGCACTAATTAGCACAGGCGCTAAGGTCTACACTTTCGTAACGTTTTCCGAGTAATTACATTGAGAATGTAAGCTTAACCACCTTGTTTCAGTAGTTTGTTTAACCACCACTCTCGGGTCCCTAGTGTAAGAAAAAAAAATCGAAAGGAAAGCTTTGGGAGCTACAAAAACAAAACCGCCTCACTGTTTGCGAGTAGAATACAGAGCTGTATTTTTCGTAGGTTTTCCCGCGCTTTGTACCTTTCGCTATTCTACTTTTTTTTTCTTACAGAAATAAGAAAGTGAGACAGAAAAGTTAGTTTTTTGCTGTTTTACGAGAGCTGCCCTAACGCATAGGGGTGCGTTGTAAACACTACAAAACGGTTTGAAATTCGGTTATTTTTCTACTTGCTGAACGTACCTAACAACTGAGTGTCTATAGTCGAATACAATTTGGACAAGTCCACAGAGCAGAGAGACCCCGCCCAGATGACCTAAGCGCGGCAGCTGATCGTTTCCGCAGCTGAAGAAATAGTCCCGTCCATGCACTCGGCGATGTTCTCGCCGCTCTTCCAGCTCATGACGTCAGCCTGGAGTGGGCTCCCAATTGGTGGAGGCTGTATGCATCTGCCTTTGAGGAGGAACTGTCGCAGACTTTTAAACTTGCATACGACTTCGGTATCTATTTCCTAACAACAACTCTCTAATATACCATGTGGCCCCATTCGTGTTTGTCAGACGTCTTCCAATGTATGCAACTTCCTAGCGCGCTGATTGGTCACTATGTTCGTGTTGGCCAATGAGAGGGCCGTGGTCGAGATGCTATAGATGACGCGTCGCTAGTGGACATGAGCTAAAGTGTTTAGACTTGTAGATATTTATATGCCACATGTACGTGACCCGCTGGAGCACGTGTTACGCTCATACCGAAAAGAACGGTACACAACCTCTTTAGACAACACTAAGGAGAGCACAAGCGAAAGCATATGTTCTCGCGAGGCACTCAATTAATTACTTAGATGTGCTCAGTCGACTGCATTATTCCTCATCCTGCAGCCCCCCACTGAGGTTTGCTGCACCTCATCCGGCATGTCACAAACTCCAAGATCGGCCACCAAGCGACTATGTCATGTGATGACGACAGCAGATGTCATTGGTGACGCTGGAATGATGAGACACGATGTCATAGATGACACCATTTGGCGTAATTAAGGTACAGTGCGTGTTGCTCGATTTCTTTTTGCTCGTAAGGTACGTCGCCCTGGCTTCGACGCTGCAGCACATGCTGTGGGAGTACAACGCTAGCGAGCAGCAGTCCCCTATATGAACCGGGTAGACATGGCAGTCCCGAACCGCGAGGCGCGATGTGAGGCGGCTCTTCTCAGCCACGACCTCGCCGATCAACTGTGGGCTGTTCGGCAGGCCCAGGATGCCGCCCGTGTCCAAGGACTCGAGGCCGTCACCAAGGCTGGGGTGCTTGTAGCCCGACCCCGCTAAATACC